>JALPQI010013259.1:0-35755 GCA_025490895.1 Thaumatotibia leucotreta
GTGTCACCGAGTCTGACTGAAGTAGCATGACAGCTATTACTGTCAGTCTCAGTGAGATAGACTGAAACAGCATGACGTTGACGAAAGTTTCCGAAGGCAAGTCATTTCTCACTACATCTGTAGTTACCTAGCATTTTATTTCTTATAATATGAAAATAGTTAGTAATATAGTGTCAAACATAATTTCTTTCCTCAAAATTAAGTAGTCATGCATTTGATATTAATAAAACATAATACTAACTTTTGTAATTTTCATTGAAGAATGAGCAAACTATGTCTAATTGGCTTAAAGCATGTTAGATGTATTACAATTGTAATGAATTCACATTTGAGTGCAAGAGTGCAACAGATGATATAATTATTGCAATAAGTTTGATAAACCTTTAGAATGCCCAGCTGTGAGACTATTTGCCATTCCATTGATGCCAAGGGATTATAAATAGATATGTTAAGTATTATGCCAACTTAAAGATGAGCTCTTTTCGATGGATTTTCCTAATAAAACTCAATGTCATCAAATGCCGTAATTGGCGTGAGGGTCACAATTTTATAAAGAATTGGTCCACTAAAGGATATGCTGACTTTAGTGGACAAAAGATCAATAATACTGTTGATTATAGTTTGTTTGACTCCATTGATTCTTCTCCCATAGTCATACATTCTGAAATTTATACATATTATAATGTATGTTAATCTAAATGTATGTTTTCATTATAAAACTCTCTGTTCCAGGCATGTGATTCTGCCACCAGACATAGCCCGGCTGGTGCCCAAGTCCCATTTAATGACGGAGACAGAATGGCGGAACCTCGGTGTTCAGCAATCCCCGGGCTGGCTGCATTTCATGGTGCACAACCCTGAACCCCATGTCCTGCTGTTCCGGAGACCACGGTCAGATATCCAGGCTCCGGTCAACGGTTTAGATAGCAATACAAGCTCAACTGTCAAAGTATAGACTAACCCTGTTATTCATAAATGTCAAGTAACTTATCCGCTAAGTATTGTTTGTTCCTTTCGCTCTTATAGACATAGGTAAGACCGAAAGGGACAAACAATACTTAGCGGCTTGTTAAGTTAGGAGGTGTTTATGAATAAGGGATGAATTTTTGTTTAGCCTTTTTGGGATAAGAGTGTAGATGATTAATCTTTGGTATGCCAAAATGTTGCATGGATCATGTTTTTTTTAAGTGTGGCATAACCACCTACCATGTTCAAATGACTCCAACTGATTATTTATCCGTTTTTATAGATCTTTAAATAACTGAAGCTAACTGTCATCACAAAAATTGTGCTACTTGCTTTGATGTTGAAAACATTATAAACAATAGCAGCATAATATCTGAACATTGATTGATCTTAATGTATTAATTACACCAAGAATGTATATTTCACAGTATTGATCATTATCTGAATTGGCAGGCCTCTATTGTTATGGCATTAGAGTGCACATTCAGATATTTTTGAACACCATGACTGTTCCGATATATTTGATGACAACTGCCTTCTAGACCATCCACATTTTGGCATACAAAAGGTTCATAATATCATTTTCGTTGAGAATTCTTATTTCCTAAAAGTCAAAACAAAACATTATCTTTATTCATTTTATCAACCTTGGAACAGCTATATCTTTGCAAATCATTTAATCATTCAAGTTTCATTGAAATTGGGACAAATTAGAATTTTTATCAATGGATTTACCTTATTTGATAAATAATTGTGAATACATTATAGTTTTTGAAAAATGCATGTATATTTTTCTAAAAGTACAGATGTAGTGCAAAATCTTTTCTCTTCGGCTTTTCACGGAAACATGTTTTGATATTGCTGTCACAATGAACTTCAGTATATATGCACTGAAGCTAATTGAGACAGTGAGATTAATTCGGGCGTTTCCGTGAAAAGCCCGAGAGAATGGATTTTGCACAACATCTGTAATAATAATTGGACCAGATGTGCATTGACAAGTAAATTTAATTGTAATGAATGCAAGTAATATTAACTTGTAATGCATTTAGAATTTTTTGGGCACAGCAATAGATTTTCCGAGAGGATATTCCAGGGGCCTATTTCTTGAAAGCTTGTAACTTGTAATACAAGCGGAAGTCCTTATCTAATTAATAGTGTCAAAAAGAGACTTCCACTTGTATTACAAGTTACAAGCTTTCGAGAAACTGGCCCCAGGTAGCAGGCATGGTACAGTCACAGTCATCACCAGATATTTCGGAGCGGCTATGGTGCTCAAAAATATCTGAACATTCACTCCAATACCTGTATAGGCTTGCTCATACGTATGTGAACACCCTGGCTGTATCGATATATCTGATGGCGACGATTTATTAATTAGCTTAGAAAAGTATTGTGTCGTTTCTTCAGTGTTGACTGAAAATCTCTAACCCGAACCCAACCGAAAATTCATAAATGTCTTCTAACTTAGCAAGCTACTAAGTATTGTTTGTCACTTTCAGTCTTATCAATATGCCCCCAAGAGTGAAAGGGACAAACACTTAGTGGCTTGTTAAGTTACAAGGCGTTTATGAATAAAGGGGTAAGTTTTTTTCAGATCATATGAAACCTAGCAGAGAAACTGTATGATTATTTGATTTGTAAATAGTTTCAAGGTTTATTTGTTATGATGCATTTCCTAATACTTATTGTATGAAATATTTAAACATGTTAAACGACTGAATATTGTAATGGTATGTGAAGTTTATGTGATAGTTAGATAATTCATGAATTTATCTCAAATATTGATTCAGTCTTAGCAATTGTTCTAGATGTGTAACTTAATTTTCTTACTGACTTCTTTGCTTACCTAAGAGCCAATACTGTAATTCTGCTGCCCTAGTGTAGAAAGTAGTATTTGCTATAAACCTCCATAGCAAAAAACAGCTTTTTGCCTAGGACTTTTTTGCTATTGAGTTTCATAGCGAATACTGCCTTTTACACTAAGACAACAGAATTTAGGGTGGGTTGCACCAAATTAACCCACAAATACATCAAATTAACCCAGCAGATTACTATGAATCTTAGCAAATTATTTAACAGTGGCAGATGGTTTGATGCATTTGCAACCATCCGGCCTATTTCACGATAAAATTATTACTATCCTGTTCCCCAGGCATAGAAAAGAAAGCTGTAATTTATCTGACGGATATATTTGATTCAGGGACAGTGAATCAGGATGCTTAGCCAAGTTGCCAATCGCTAACGCTTAGTAGCGTATCGTAGTTTTCCCTCTCTGTCACACTTTCATATTAATGCGACAAAGACACCGTAGCCTAGTTGGTAGTGACCCTGCCTACGAAGCTGGAGGTTCCGGGTTCGAATCCCGGCAAGGACATTATTTGTGTATTTATTTATCACAAATATTTGTTCCATGGTCATGGTTGTCTATGTATTTAAGTATCTATATGTATTTATCTATTATATATATCGTCGCCTGGTACCCACATCACAAGCCTTAATTGAGCTTACCGGGGGACTAGGTCGATTTGTGTAAGATGTCCCAAGATATTTATTTATTTATTTATAAGACAGTTAGCTGCCTTTCGCTTACGATTGACGATTAGGCGTTAGCGATTGGCAACTTGTCTAAGCACCCAGGCCTGTGTGCAAACTGAGTGGACGCTCGAGCGAGTTGGGCGAGCCGTGAAGTCTCCATGTTAAACAAATGCAAACGTATGCGCGTGGCCGCCGTGCAAGTCCAAATTCCTTGGACGCTCGACGCCGCTGCCCGCCTCACCCGACGCTCACCACTCAGGCCTACACTTACCCCCTTATTCATAAACGTTTGTTAACTTAACAAGCCGCTAATAATTGTTTGTCCTTTTCTGTCTTAACAATGTGTCCATAAGAGCAAAAGGGACGAACAATTATTAGCGGCTTGTTAAGTTAACAAACGTTTATGAATAACGGGTAAGGGTCTCCCCAAATCGTACGACGCGACATCCGCTTAAGCCGGTCGAAAGAAAGCTTTATGTCGACGGCATATGAGCGAAAAAATCCGATGCCGAGTCGGCCGAGCTAACACGTGCCGATCCATGTTGATCGAAGTCTTTCTTTCTAATGCCGTTGACAGAAAGCAGTTTTTGCTCGGCTAAAGCCGATTCCGATCGGATGATTTGGGGTACCTTATTGCGTCTTTATTCAATCTGCGTTACATTAGCTTTTGCTGTGACTTCAGTTTTGTTATAGGAGCATTCCATGAAAACATCTACTTTTTGTCGCTTACGACTCGCTATGGTAGCTACCCTAATAAAATATGCTAGCTGCTAGGAATCACTGTCAATCTTAAAGCCTTGATATGTTATTATTATATCGTAACTCAGCTTACTAATTTAATTTTTCAAAAGTATTGAAAAGACAGTGTCGCTTACGACATGTTTTCATGGAATGCTCCTATAAAGGAGTTTTTAACTGCAATAAAACATTATGGACTGCTGTCTTTAGTGTAAATTGAGTATGACCATGAATGTAGGGATTTATGTGCATTTGCTTTTTGTCTATTTTTATAATTGATCGTCAGGATTTACCATGTCAGACTGTTCATGACGCCCTCCAGAGGTTTTCCTTTATTTGGAAGTCCAATATTGACAATCAGACATTTACCTCCTTATTCATAAACGTCTCCTAACTTGGCAATCCAATAAGTGTTTGTCCCTTTCGAGCTTCCCAATATAAAATTAAAGCCCAAAGGGACAAAACAATACTTCCCACAATGCAACAGATGTGCTTACTATAGAAAAAATCAACTGCGAAAGACTCTGGTTGTCACGGGATTCGAACCCGCCTCTGAATTACCGGCCCAACGTGCACCCAATTACACCAGACGACCTTCCGTCAATCTAAGTGAATTCAGTCAATGGTATAACAAACTGGTACTTGCTTGCTAAATTAGGAGAGTTTATGAAAACACTTTAATCTGATAGTTTCAGTAAGATACTTGAAGCTCTTCCAACCTATAATATATATTTGCGGAATGTGTGCCTTATTGTTTTTGATAGTTCTTGTGATGATACATAAATAACTAATTTAAGTTATCGATGTTGTTCCTTAATGCCTTAATAGATGTACTATGTAGGTACCTACCTATTTTATTGTTAATAATTACAAATAAATTACTTACTTTAAGATGTTTCGATTTTCGTTTTCCATCCCTCAAAAAGAGCGATTTATGCGTCGTTGGACTAAAAGTAAATATGGCGATATATAAAAATGTCCACTTGCTTAAATTCGGGCGTATATAATTTTGACGAAGTATAAAAATGTTCACCTGTATATTAGACCAAATATAAACATGTTGCGACACTAGATCACTAGACTAAAAGTAAATATGGCAATGTATAATTGTATAAAAATGTCCACTTGCATAAGTTCGGGCGTATATAATTTTGACGAAGTATAAAAATGTCCACCTGTATATGATTGTTGGTGGTGATGAATTTGATCCGTATATGTATTATTATAATCCTGGACCTATAGTAAAGAAAGTAGTCATTTTTATATTCAGACTTGATTAGACTTAGACATTTGTACACTTTGAAAGTAGTCATTTTTATATTCCTACTTGATAAGACTTAAGCATTCTAAAGTATTGGCTTTCTAACACTCGGACCAATTTTATTTTATATGTAGACATTTTTATACATCGCCATATTTACTTTTAGTCCAACGACGCATAAATCAAAAGAGCAACTGTTCCTTTTATTATAACTTGTTTCTTGAAATATACCTAAATTATGAGATATTAAAAATTCCCAGTCGCCAGGATCGTCAGGAAGTTGTCATATAATATCAAACATATAATATCTGATTGAATTCCTTCTTTAACCTTGTGGACGCCAAAAACTGATAAATAAGTCACGGTACAGTCAGCAGCAGACATTGCTTAGCAGGTAGGGTGATTACAATGATCTTAACATTCTTAACATACTCTTATAATGTTAGCAATAAGGTCGTGCCAAGTTTCTTTTGGACATCCTGCCTGTTTAGCAATATTTGGTGACTGCACACAGCAATATAGACCATAATCACGTGGTTAAAGTTCAAATTCAGTTCTAACAGCTTGGTCACGTGGCGTCGGAATGACACGTTTTGTGCTTGACGTAGCCACGTCAAATACAAAAGCTGTCACTCTGACGCCCCGTCAATGAAATGTTAAATCTGAATGTGAACTTTACGCACGTGCGTGTATATTGCTCTGTGGACCAGGACTTATATATTGGTCTTCGGGCCGTGGCGTTGAACCTGCGGTGCCAATCTATCAGTCCTTGGCGTACAAAAGGTTAAAGGTTAATCAAAATGTAGTTGTTACAGTCATGTACCTATACCATATATCAGTAGAATCCAAAAATATATAAACAAGTCAACCATGTCTTTCACAACATTTCAATTGAAGCATTTAACGTTGAGATACCTATGTGTTTCACACATTCGGAGATATAATTTTAATACTAATAAATATCAATAATTTTAACTAAAAATGTATGTGAACTTAAGGTAAAACCAAGAATATGTTTTGAGAGTGCATGATTGTGGAATAATGCAAGTTTAGGTTTGTTTACATCTTTTTGTGATTATACTGACGAAAAGGTAGCATACCTACTCAATAGAACTTTACGCGTTTTAAGAGGATCGGGTCGGTACGTACAGTAAAGGAAACAACAGGAATATACTATGCCGAATGTTTATTTGGATTTATTTAACTCCTAAAACATTATAAACACAAATAAATGCGGAAGAAGAATATTTTATATAATTGCCAAAAGTTAAAATATATGTAATTAGTTTCGAAACAAAACCTCCATTCTACATAAATCGATACAAATACAATAAAATTATTAACAATATATTAGTGTAAATTTAATTACCTTTCGTTAAAATAATATTTAATTGTGCTTTTTCTTAGATACTATATTAGCCAAATTATTTTTAATAAATTTAAACGTAACGGTCGCGCGAAGTGGAATCCCGCGATGTTGCCAGCGGCAAAAACGCTGGCGCGCAAAAGTGACATCCGGAATTCCAATCCACGCTAAAAAATGAATAAACCGTGATATGGTTAAATCGGAAGTCCTTATTGTAAAAATTAGCGTCAACAGATATACTTAACATTCGTATAAAAGTCATCTCTCCAATATATTCTTATCTAAAAGGTAGGCAGCATCTTACTAGACACGTTACAAATCCGAATATCGGAATGGGACATAAAAAACGGTCTCATACAATAGGTAAAAACGTAGCCTACCGTTGAGGTTAGGTATAGTGAAAAAGTTGGATATATATTTTTAGTAGTTATAGTCGCTAAGAAGAGCTAGACAGTCCGAGATACAATAGGCCTGTCGTGAACTTCGAATATCGTAACTTTCGTGATTGTGTCCTTGTCACTCCAATGAAACCTTCGTTGGAACGACAAAGACAGATCCACGAAATATGCTATAATCGAAGTTTGCGATAGGTCTTCAGTAACTACAGATAAGTGAACCATCGTACGACTAAATTGCGTGAAGCGGCGCAATTAGTTATTTTCATCTAATAATATTATATTCGCTCGTTAACGCGTTTATATAACATACATGCATAATAGTGGATATGCACGATTGGTCATGGCGGCCATTTTTAACAACTTCCCTAAGATATTGGCAAGTTTCTTAGCCGCACAGCCAATCGTAAATACCATAATAATGCTGATATTGTTTGGCTACGACTACACCTACTTGCAAACTGTAACGAATCCATATAACTACGGCCAGTCGGCATATATTGTACGCTCAAGAACAGAGTTTTCTATCTAATATAACAATACATTTTCCACTAAAAGTTCGACCCCTCGCGGGCTCTACGTCGGCCAGGTTTTCGTTATAAATCGTCTCAAAACAGGGTATGTAGTTTTAAAGCTAAATTGTGATTCTATTAAAGCTTTCAGCCCCTTATCCAAGCGGTACATCGTGACGTCACAACGAAACGATGGACTTTTTTCGTGATTTTATATACGTGCCAGTTTTTTATACACAGCAAATGATATGGAAATTTACAAGAAGTGATATGATAAATGGAGATTGTACTAACAAGATATGTACTTAAACAATTAATAAATGTATAGATAAGTTTATCAAGTATCCACAAATTTGGTACAACTTTATAGTATAAATGCTCGTTACTTGTCTTTTTCGTTGCGGTTCGCTCTGGCAACACTGTCGGTATTGCCGCATAAGAGAATGAAAATAAGTAGAAAAATCTGTGTTGCTATATAAAAATAGTAGAAAAAGAATAGAATGACTCAACACGATTTGTACTGCAACAATGGCATGCCCTTATCCGTACAATAAGCGTTGCATACGACAATCGTTTTCATCGAACTCAGAGCTGCTATGAACTAAACTGATTATGCCAACAAAATTTTTATCGACAGCATGCGTCCTTCTCCAATTAAAATTATTAGAAAATGATGATAATATGGATCTCTGATGGCAACATTACAATTAGTCCAGCAGCTCATAAGAGACCTTCCTAAATTACCCCTTATACCGTAGTACAAGAATACGTTTAGTGAAAAGTCCGGTTCGATCGCTATTAGTAGATGGCAATGGAATGTTAGACACCTTACATAAAGTTCAATACAACAGCATGGTGCAGATAATTGTTAGTGATGAGTCGAAAATTAGTAAAGTACATCCACCTTGACGTTGAAAAGTAAGAGCGCGATAATTTCGTCAAAAAATCAAACGCACGTCGTTACTATATATAATTGCCTGGTAAAATACAGAAATATAAGCATTACCATTGCAGCAAGTATTCTTTGGTGCAACAGTGTTACCAGAGCAGAAATTGCGGTGAACCTGGCCACCGATTTATTATTTTACACTGGCAACATCGCCAGCACGCTAAGCGTGTGGCGCGTCCCTTATTTTTCTTTGGGAGGTTTGCCGTTGGAGTACTGTGGAGGGGCGGTGGTCTCTGTCTGTTCCTCCGACATGACAGATACTAGTTCTTCGACGGCTCGTCCAAGGTCATCTGTTGACAAAATGGTTTTTATTAGTTGTGTTAATATACTATTAACATGACCGGAGTCACGTGAGTTAAGCAAGTATCACACTCTCTTTCACAATTTGTTTGAAAGACATTCATCGGCCAGTTGTAGATCTTACTTGAATAAGTAAACAAGTAAGGATTATATTACCTCACGGTATACGTCCTGTAGCGTCAGCATGAACAGATAAAGAAATAGGTAAGTCAGTAAAAATTCAAAACACTTGCGAAAATCATGCAACAACGACAACACAAAAAAAACAATATCTATCTACGTCAAACAATATGTTGTAGTGATATAGGTAATTAAGCAACAATGTGAGCATCGTCAGTCCATTTTATAAAACCGGAAATCACAACTGCTGAAGTCTAAGTCTGATTTTAGACTGTGATTTAGATAGCAAAAGAATTTTTGGACAAGGAGAAAAAAAATTTAATGAGGGCGAGGAAAATAACGAGACTTATCTACTTTGGAAAAATTACAAAAAACAACATTCAAAATAATATTCATACAAGTACGGTCTTTGCTATTCACGTGTATAATTCCTCAGTCAATATGAAAAGAAACTCGGAAAACGTGAATTTCACTCATCTAAAAAAATACTAGCAGCGAAAAAAAAACTACCAAACATCCACTCTGAAAAAAAAAACAAGGCACAGATAAAACAATCAGGCAGCCTGTGGTCTGACCTGCGCAGTGCATGAGTGAGTGCACGTTGTGTGGCGGCGGCGGCGGCCGCTCCAGCGACTCGCGCTCGCCGGCGCCCCAGCGGCCATCTTGGGAACACGGGACGTCAAAATGGCGGACATGGTCATGGCGACGGGGTTACGAGTGTAAAGTACATAGATACCAATTCTTCCTTACATAAAAGACTTAGGACTGATTTTTCAATCCTCAGTTAAAAGTATCCGTCAGTTAAAATTATTAGTACCATCCTTATCTAAGGTCATCAGTCAAAAAAGGATAGAGCTAACATTTATTTGACAGATACTGTTAACTGGGGATTGAAAAATCAGTACTTAATCATACTTTGACATAGAAAAAGTTTTTTCTCAAAAATGCAATGAAATATTATCTTTACGATCCTGAATATAGACTCGGAAGTATCGCTTTTAGGGCACGGTAACTCACTGGGATGGAAATGGAATTTCATAACACTTTTCAGGTCTAGGCCTGCAAAGCAACTTTTTTTAATTTCGATAACATTGTCATTATTTTTTAGTATTTCTTTGTATGTTTGAGAAAAGCACTATACAATTATACATGCCTAGTGCATGGCATGCCTATTCATGGAAAAACAAATAAATTTGTTTTAATAATAAAATGAAGCAAAAGTGAAAGGTATGCTTCACATTATATTATTTATATACTATTTTACTTCCTGTTTACTTTTCACGACCAGTGACCACTAAAATACATCTCCGAGTAAGAGCCTGTTTCACAATCGCCAGATAAATATATTTGTCAGATATAATTATCACTATCCTTTATATCACATGTATAATATATGAAAATGACAGCTACCATTTATGTGACAGATATTATTTACTTCGAGATTGTGATACAGGCTCTTAGGGGCCTATCAAATATCAGCAACTTTTTTAGGAATTTGTACATTAGAGAAGCCAAGTAACAACGCATACTCACTGGTCTGCGAGTCGTGGTACAGCCCGTTGTGCATCTTGGCGGGCGAGTCGGTGGCGAGCTGCGACGCGGTCACCGAGCGGGTCTGCAGCGTGCCCGTGCGTGCCGGCGGCGACCCGGACGACGGCTGGAATGGAATAGGGATGATGACTGTAGTTAAAAAATTGGTTGCCTGTAAAGTCGGTATACGGGCGAAAGTTTTACGTGACAACGCTCTTAGGCGGGCTAACCATGCCCGAGTGGAAGGGACGCGTGCCTCTCACTCGCTCTCATTGTGAGCGCATAACGTGAGCGGAGCGTAACGCAGTTTCTTGAAGTGTCACCCGGCAAACCAATTTATAAGACGTTGTCACGTCAATAAATTATTTAACATTATGCACGACATAATACACGAAGAAATTATTAGTAACATGTAGATTGCAATCATTTTTATACAGAATTTCTATTTAATAAATTGAAAAGAACTTAAAAGAGTAGGTCATTTGGCAGTGCTCAAACGTGACGTCACTTTTGAGTATTTCATATAAAATTCCATAATGGTGATCGTTTTGACAGTTCGAAATAAGATACTGATTTGACTTGCCATTCGTCATGCTTATTATTGAATTATGAGCAGTGATCGGTTTTTCTGGATTCACCCGGCGGTTCTCCTATAGTAATTTGAAAAATAAACTTTTTTTATTTTATAAGTACTTCCATGCAATTTGCCATGTTATTGTTCATAATGTAATATAGTATTAATTTTTTTTATAGTCACACCCGTCATTTTTTATACGCGAAATCCCGCGAGGGTGAATACAAAAAAACGATCACTGATTATGACAGTGTTGGAAGAAGAATTTGTCGAGAGCGAAAGGCCGCATTTGAATTAGGAGCATTCCATGAATATCTACTTTTTGTCGCTTACGTGTCGCTGTGGTAGCTATAATAAAATGTGCTAGCTGATAGGAGACACTGTCAATCTTAAAGCCTAGATATGGTATTATTAAATTGACACCGTAACTCAGGTTAACTAATTTAATTTCTCAAAAGTATTAAAAAAGGCTTACGACACGTTTCCATGGAGTGCTCCATTATAAATGATAATTAATTAAGCCAACACACATAGTGTTGCCTAAGGCACTGGTCTCACCGCGAGCTACTAAGCTATGAACTATGGGCTATAAACACGAACAAAAGATACGCACTCCCGTGTAAATAAAAGAGACACGGCGATACTCGATCAGCTATCACCGCCGGGCGAGTATCGCCGTGTCTCTGTTTTGTACACGGGAGTGCGTATCTTTTGTTCGAGTTTATAGCATATAGTTCATAGCTTAGTTGCTCGCGATGAGACCAGTGCCTTAGGCCGTGGGTTTTCTGGCCGGCGACCGACGCGTGTCCGCCGCCGACGACGTAATGTTATGTTCGGGAATGTTTGAGGGTGGTTTCTCTTACACGTCGTCAGTTACCCGCTGCTACCCAGAAAACCCATGGCCTTATAACATCAGGGTGCTTAGCCAAGTTGCCAATCGCTAGCGTTTAACCGTCAGTCGTAAACGAAAGGCAACTGTCTTTGTCGCACTAATATGAAAGAGTGACAAAAAGGGAAAACTACGATAGGCTACTAAGCGCTAGCGATTGGCTAATTGGCTAAGCATCCAGATCTTGGAGCCAAAACAAATAGGTAGATGTGATATTTATTTTTTGTTGTTTATAAATATCTAGAAGCCTCGAACGAAGTCTTAACGTTTGTATAACTTTACTCGCGCAGGCTTCACACACGTTTTCGTAGCTTGCACCACGATTCGCGCATGAATAAGTAGGACCCTAAAGTGTTAGCATGACTGGTTTTGCTACCCCAAATATACCTCATCTAGCAGTCTGCGTAAGCGCTGTAGTTGAGCTTCAAGCTGCCTATTGTGCTCTTCCAAGATCTGCATACGAGCCTCCAGACGTCCTTTGTGCTGGCGAAGGAGACGGGCTTCTGCCATCATGTCCTGGAATGGGAAATATATGTTAAAATTAATATTACAATCAAATTTATAACCTTTTAACCGTCGTAGTCTGATATGTCAGACAATCAACTTCCAGCTCGCCTCGACAGAGTCTGATAAATAAGACAGAGGTCTGGTTTGAGTTTCGAACTGTGTACACTGTTTTTTGTATTAGGTACACAGGGAAAAATAGTTCTAAATTTCAAGAATCTGTATCTCAATTTTTGTGAATAATTGTGTAACATTTAGTTGGAGTAACTTAATCAAGATTTTTGTAATTTATAGTAGAATAGACCGCAATTGAAGGGTCCACGGAAAAAACATGTCCAGTGCTTAAAAAATCAGGGCAAATTCACATCTTATTCTGTGTAAAGTAAGGTGGTCTTTCCCTCTCTAATTTGAATTGACTAGACATGTTCTTTTCGTGGACCCTTCAATTATAATAAAACTATTGACATTACGCCCAGTGTGGTCCGGCTTCTTATCGGATAAACAAAAGTCAAATTAACAAAGTGAAGTAGAATGTGTTTTGCAACTTGTAAACTTTATTCCGTAGTAATAGGGTCGATGATAGTAGCTAATGTATAATTTCTTTGTGTTACCTGATCGACAGGCGCATTTCTATTATCCCCAACTCCGTGCTGTTCCTCCGGAGTAGACCCTGGCGTCTGCTTGGCCTTCAGCCTCTCGTACTCCGCTTGCAGACTCGCATTCTCTTCCTCCAACTCCCTGGAATGATAGATCGTTCGTCAGTAAGCTTTGATAAAATGTGCCATCGGTGGATTTATAACTACCTTGTATAATCAAACCTCGATTAGAATGGGCTTCGAAAGTAAAGTTGACATAACCTCCTGCCGCCCAGAGGCCTATTAAAAGGTCTCTTCAAACAAATTAAATCCTATTCTATTTCCTGCACTATTCATTCACTGGCAATTTTTATTGCATGGGCGGCAGGAGGATAACAGTGGATAAGTCAATCTAGGATATATTCATAGTCATATTCATAGTTTAAGTACAGAGACTTTCAGACAATAGATTAAATTAATCACTTATTACATCTATAAACAACCCTTTTCTTGGTAAATGTTGTGTCAACAGTACTTTCGAATTCCTTTCTGATTCCGGTTTGATAATACCTAAGCATGATTATCTCACAAGAGATGTCGTCGATGTGTGGAAAACTTAATGCGTCTATTGAGGGCTACGGCGGGAAACCTTCTAGAGTGCCACGACCTCTCCCATTCTTCACAATCTGGCTGATCCGGGAGAAAGGGTGTTCCTGGGCGACCCCACGGGTAAGCAATCTTTTGAGTTCCATTTATTATTTACTGATGCTGCCTATATGTTATGTCAGGGGTATGAGGGTACCACACAAGGAAGCCTCTCCAGCGAGGACTTTTAATTGTAGGTAAGAGAGAGAGAGAGGCCTTTGAAAGCAAGTGTGACACTTTCAAAGGCCTTTCTCTCCTGGAGGAGAAGTGAAAGGCAAATGAGATGAATAACGGCCAAGGAGATGTTCTCGACAGGATACGTGAAAAGATATCATACGTACCAGTGCCGATGGATGAACTGGAGCGAATCCTAGAGTAATATTCCCTTCAAAATTGCCCGGGGCTCTGCCTTCTGTGACCCTAATGTTGGGACTTGTACAGAGAAAAATAATAAATGAAACTCCAGTTACCTCGAACTTGGGAATCCAAGTCAAGGGTTTTGGTGTGAAGGATGTTGAACAAGGCTCATACGTAAATAATCTTACCTGATCATAGCTTCAAGCTCATGCCGCTGTTCACGGTGTATGATGGAGACGACCTGCACGGGGGACCTCGGGGCGTCCTCTGTCTCGGCGCCGCCGTTCAGCGAGTGGCAGTACTGAGCTATCAGCTGGTGCTCCTCGTCACTGAAATCGGAAAGAATAGGGATGATGACTGTAGTTCTACGAACAAATAAAACATGGAAGCCGCACGCCATATTAAATTGCCTTTCCAAAACGGTCCTGAATTTTAGTTGACAAGTGTCACCCCCTCTTCAATGCGTCACGGTAATGAATTTCAATGTCAACCTATGAAAACTTAAACCGCCATTTAAAAATAGTTGTGATTGGTCCATCAAAGTTTTGATTGGCTATATTCTATAAGCATTTGTCAAAGATGTTGCGTCGACATATGCGCGGTGTTAAGAAAAGCGCTATGTCCTGCCCATCTTGGCACAATTGAACATTTGTTTTTGGGGGCATTTTTGAGCTGGCGTTAGACGTCCATGTTATTTATGGTCGCAGCTGTAGTTAAAATTAATTATTTAACATTATGCACGACATAATACACGAAGAATTTATTACTAAGATGTAGATTGCAGTAATGTTTGTACAGAACTTCTATTTAATAAATTGAAAAGAACTTAAAAGAGTAAGTCATTTGGCAGTACTCAAACGTGACGTCACTTTTGAGTATTTCATATAAAATTCCATAGTGGTGATCGTTTTGACAGTTCGAAAAAAGATGCTGTTTTGACTTGCCAGTCATCATGCCTATTATATTGATTCAGTCTGTCATTTATAAATTGATTGTTGAAGGTTTCATTGTAATCAGCTAAGTAATCGACCTGTCTGTGTGAGTGTGGTGTTTCACGATAGTTAAAAGTTTATAGTTAGAGTTAATAATTGTTAAAATATCATTATAAAAAATTAATCCATTTCAAATCATGTGTGACTCACGTGTCTTTACGCGGTATGTTACATAGGAGAGCCAATATTATGAAATGTAAAATGGGAAATTGAATAGATGCAAGAAAATGTAATGTGTTAAAATTGGAGACTAACTCGCTGAATGAATTTCCTTGTTGAGTGTGTGATCGACTACCTAGGATATCCTCAACTGTCCTGGATAATGAAAAAGCCCTATGCAAGCGATACCTGCTAAGATTATCAGGTCAGGATCTTTAACATGGTAACAGATTTTTTAAATCAGGCCTACTACCATAAACTTCTAAATCCGTAAATTTCAGGGATTTGTCTCCGTCCCTCCAACGAAGCCGTCACTAAAGGGACAAAAGACAAATCCTCGAAACTTGCGGGTTTCGAAGTTTGCTGTAGGGCCACAGAAATCTAAGTAAAATGAAACCCTACTCATGCGATACCTGTCAGGAGTGTCAGCAGGCCTGTAGCCCAACTCGACAAAACCTTACTCATGCGATACCTGTCAAGAGTGTCAGCAGGCCTGTAGCCCAACTGGATAAAACCCTACTCATGCGATACCTGTCAGGAGTGTCAGCAGGCCTGTAGCCCAACTCAGCAAAACCCTACTCATGCGATACCTGTTCGGAGTGTCAGCAGACCTGTAGCCGAACTCGATAAAACCCTACTCATGCGATACCTGTCAGGAGTGTCGGCAGGCCTGGAGCCCAGCTCGACCTGGGCAAGGCGGGTGGCGTACAGCTCGAGCCGCGAGTGCATGTCGGCGCCGCCGAGCGCCGCGCCGGCGCCGTGCTGCGGGGACGGCGCGGGGGACTCTAGCGCGTCTCCTTTAAAAAAAAAAACAATTGCTCAGCACAAATATTATGTCAAGGTATTTTTTTTGATAGGTTATCCTACCTACTACCTACTGCACTCAATATGTTGAATATTTTAGACGAATGTTAGAGTCTGATTGACGAGTAGCTGCATAAGAAAATTAAAAAATCTCAAGCTGGAAACACAAATAGTCGGTTTTTGGTATTTTTGATTGACAGTTTATTTAGAAAATGAAATATAAATTACTTCCATATAACGAATTTGAGATAAATGCTTGTGACTCGACTCGCTGGTCAGACTCTATTAATACTTCGAGCCTAAGAAGAAATTGTACCTCATGTAAAAAATATTCTTAAGGAGCTGCTGTACCTCTGGTCACACGTTTCTATGAACTGAGGCTGAACAACAGAAAATAAATCCATTGAAGAGGACGCTAAACAAAAATGGTCACAAAGGTTTACCTTCAAGTACAGTTTGGACCGGCAGGTAGCCCACTCTTGGATGTTTCTTGAAGTAACGAGCAGACTTGAACTTGTTGCGAAGGGCGCGGGTGAAGTCGCGCACATCTTCTCCTGACGTAGTCTGAAAAAGGACATGTAAGATTGCAGATTATATATACTGGTAGCAGAAATCTGAAGAACTAAGAGATCATCCATTAATTACATCACTCCTCAAGGGGGAGGGAGGGGGTCCACAAAATGTGACATATCGTGACCAGGGGAGAGGGGGAGTTCCATGTTTGTTCCAAGATTTAATAAAGGTTGCAATACACCTGTTCAGTCAGTAAACTTATTTTTTAATAATTCAATAACAGCAAGAGTTAAGAGTTAAGACACTAGTTTCTGAGAGAAATTAATTATACTTAATCTAAATAAGCTGTCGTTTTTAAAGCAAATAGACAAATACACCCTGTAGGTATATCCAATAGTGGACGCCTATCGACTGATAGTTGGTATGCTCTGGGAGGGTATTATGTCCAATTACGGACGTCTATCGGCTGATAGTTGGTTACTTACCGCTGTACAGTACTCCTGCATAGGGTGCGTAAGCTTATGGTTCTTAGCCTTGCGTCCGCTGAAGAAGCACTTCTGGCACATGTCGAAGTTGAAGCATTTGAGGCAGCGATACCTGAATATATTTTTATCGTATCAGAAATCTCATCGTGCCGCTTTTACAAGAAATGTCATCTGAATGAACACAACAACAAACATGGAGAATTTAATTTGGCACAATACTTGACACTTTCTCAGATCAGTATTTATTTAGGTACTATAAAGTAACCCATCCTTTTAAATGTAGGACATAAACTTGTAACAGCACAAACTAATAGTACATTACGAAGATCTGAGATTATACTGCCATTTGCTGTATTGTAAATTCAGAAGCCACACTATAGACTGAAGCGTATTTCATTTCCACATTCATTATTATTCTTTTTGCCAATGCCTTGCTACTTCTACTCTTTGCGAAGTAGCTTTTATCAGGTCTTCCACAGTGCACGTAATTGGATATAGGGAACATAAAGGTGAACAACCGAACAGAAAGTAAGTGTCATCTTTAGCAACTTTTTTATCATCATCTTTACCTGAACCCAATGATGGGATATTCCTTGCTACTTCTACTCTTTGCGAAGTATCATTTATCAGGTCTTCCAAAGTGCACGTAATAGGGAACACAAAAGTGAACAACCAAACAGTAAGTAAACGGCACTACGAGTATTAGCAACCTTTTTATCATCATCTTTACCTGAACCCAATGATGGGATATTCCTTGCAGATATTGCACTTCGCTTGATGCTTTGCCGTCTCGGCTGCTGCCAGCCGATGCAGCACCGGCAGCCAGACCATGGACTGAGGTTCCTTCTGCAGCCATTGCAGGAAGTGGAACGCTTCGATGTACTGCAGTTGGCCGTCTGCGTCTCGTTCTAGGGTTTTCTCTTTGATATCTTCTTTTTCTTTGTCTTTTTCTGTCACTGGAATAAATTTAAGAATTGACATAAAACATTTTTGTTTTAACTCACGGATTTGTTTTCTCAATCTGTTTTTATATCAACTCGTCCACATGTCTTCGAGAAGTCGCCATTAGATAGGTATACTGTAGCGTCCGAAGTGCCCAAGAATATCTGGACACGCCTTTAGGGTATTCGCGCAGCGCGTCAATGCAGACACATGCGCGTTCTTTTGTATACGTTACAAACATTCATAACTATGCCCAAATAATGCATCAATTAAATTTCATTTCAATTCTTAGTAATTATCGCTATTGTCATTTATTCCGTGCCGAAACCTAGAATCTGATCGTATTACCCAGGCCCCTTGCGTCATATTTGGGAGAAAAGTTCAAGATCCTTACCTCCCTTCCTATCTAGGGTGCCACCCTTATTGCCCTCTTTGGCCGCTGCCGATGCTTGCTCGAAGCAGCTTCGTACGGAGGGCTCGATGTTGGAGCCGCCGAATGCTGCCACCTCTCCCAGTTGTCGTGGTACCTAAAAACAAATGTAATTTTTACAGGCATCCCAATCTTTCTTTTAAACCTTGTAACATCCTTATCAAGTATTTTTGAGCAGATTTTTAAATCTAATTAGCGGCAATTAAATAAATAAAATCTGCTTGTACACATTACACGTTACTTTTCTTTATTAATAAGTTTATTCAAGTCTATTTCGGAATCGAGGTCTTAAAGTTTAAACTACTTCTAGTACATGTACATGTATCGTATCTTCAGACATCAATTTATTACCTGAATGCAATCGTGCAGTAGTAATCCCAGTTTCCTCTGGTCTGCTCTGCATGACGGATCAGCTATTAGCCGGAAGAGATACCTGCATGAAAATTATACATATTTAGCGTGCTTAGAATAAACTGTTATACCTAGGTACTTGCCGAAAATTCAATATTAAGACTTTTATATTTTTAGTATCAAGACAGTTGCCACATGCAAAATGAGGATCATAGGGATTCATTAGCAGTTTCCTTTTAAATTTTTATGTAAGTAGAAAAATAACCAATGCAGATTAAGCCCAATATCTTCTTAATTTTGTCAGCCATTGAATTTTAAACCATGAAACTAATGCTTCAAGTATTCTTCATTCCCATTATTCTTTATTATTTAATTACTTTTGTTTATAAATTATTAATATGCCGTTAATATGGAGTTTATTTTTAGTTGGACCAAGGGATCGACCAAACAGTTCACTTTAAGATAATCACCTATACTTCTCCTCGAGATGCCCCTTACAGAGCAGCACAAGCCCGACCTTGAAGCTCAGCACCCTGATCTGTCCGGTGCGCTGGCTGTCATACACGTTGAGCAACCAGTTGATCGACAAGTCCAGGCAGAGCGGCACGTTTACCAGACTTGGGTTTTCTGCGGCTATCACCTGGAATTATTTGTAAGTCTTAGGTTCTGTTCACCGTCATAGAATAAAATGTACCTGTGAGATAAATGTTAGCTGTTCTTTTCCTTTATATTATATATGCATGGGGAAAAGGATAGTTATCATTTTATCTGACGGATATACTTATCTGGGGTTTGCGAAACAAGCAGTTAATATCGAGCAGAAACGCGTATCTGTTTATGATTACGAGTACATGGGTTACAAATATAAGAGAACGAAGATGTTTCATACCTTGGTACAGTTGACACTAACATAGTCCAAAGACTAAAAAACTATAGGTACTCACTCATAAAACATTGGTAAAAGTAGGATAAAGGAATTGTTTGTTTTGATTTAAGAACTTGAAAGTTTGGAAGAAACAACGTAACTACCTTGTTGGTAATAACGTAACTTGGAGGAGCTCCAAAAAAGGTGCGTGTCAATCAACACAGATCATCAAATAAAGACTCAAGGATCAGTTCCCTAATGTAGGTAATATGAATTCGAAACGAATGTCTCTCATTTTGCCTACCTTGGAGCTTAAACGTGGACATACCTGCAAAGCCCACGAGCGAACAATGACGTTGATATTGTTGATAAACTCACCTCATACAAAGATGTCAGCACAGTGATCATATCAGGGATGTCGATGAGCCGATCATTCTGAGCACGAAGCCCGTGAGAGTCGAAGGCTTCTAACGCCGCCGGTAGTTGTAGCATGTGCACTGTAATGCAACAATCAATTTAGTGTCTGGACAAAGGCCCACATCATTTAGAAAGAATCCCGGTGGCTTAAGATAGTCCCGTTTTATCCATTTATCGTGCTACGAGTCACTTTCACACTTTCATATTTCTTAGAACGTGGCGGTAACGCCGACAAACGATTACACGCGGTATACCATCATAAGCCTGCTGTTGTGTCATAAGATTCCAAATAGATTTCAGAAGTTCGTTCATTTAATAGGCTTATAGATTTTTAAGAACTCCTGTGGAGGATGGAAATACTATGGACGAATGGGTTATCAGCTACTATCAAAGGTTTATAATACTTTTAAAATAAAAGACTCGGTGGCCATTGCAAATTCCAACTTTTATGTGGCACCCGAGATTTGATTAGAACGAGGATTGGCTTCAGTGTACACAAGACTGTGGTTTCACTTTCTTATATCTCGGCTTACTAAATTCATAGAAGACTAAAGTACACGATAAAAGCCAAACTTACTGCATAAAGCCTTCTGCACCGTCCTCAGTTTGAGCGCCGTCCGGTAAGCAGAGAAGCGGACTTCGTTCAAGTCCGCGAGGGAATTCATCAGGTCGATCATCTTCGGGTGGTCCCAGTGGGTCGTCTCGAGCTCGTGACTGGAAAACAAATAGTTTTGAAGTTTTCATATCATTTCTTATCTTGGCTAGAGGCTGCATTCTAACAGTTCCATACCATCCAAGAGCGTGTCACACCTTAAAAAACCTTATGCCCCTTGGTCGCCTTGTCCGGAGCGGGTTTGTTCTTGGCTGGGTGTGATACCTATGTTCCTGTTCGATGGTCATCTCTCGATGGCATAATTTATTGTTTATCAGTTAGTCTGCCTAAGGGTGATTGTATTGAAATGAGCTATCAAGGAACATCTTAAGAACAATCTACATTTTGTCCTGACGCCATCAAGGTCCTACTTGTAAACCTCAAGAGATCTTAACTACGTCTAAATTCTCTAGAAATACCTAAATTTCCTTTCATATTTTTGGCAACTGCCGTCTGATACATGCATTTGCTGTAGGCTATATGTAACATGCGTGTTTTCTGTAAGTTAAAGCAGGACAGCCGAATCTACTTATCCACCACTAAAGATGTAACAGCATCAGGACAAAGAATAAAAGGTACAGTCTACGTCAAAGATGTTAATACGGTTTAGGTGCTAAAAATATATTAATATGACTTTATTGCCTGGAAATTAAGGTCAAATAAATATATTCTCGGCACTTAAACCGTAATAATATCGTTGACGTCGACTGTACCAAGAAAAAACTCCAAAATAGACCAGGTGGCATTCGACAGTGCACTGCAACTCACTTGATATAATAAGGAACGTTGTTCGGCGTAACCGCACGCTCCCATGGTTGCTCCACGGAGCCGGCAAGGAAGCCCTGCGCTGCGCCCGCGCCGCCGTCCCGCGCCACGCCGGCTAGCTGTCTCGCTCGCTCCTCGCCGCCGGCGCAGAGAGCACCGACCCTGGAAAGAGATAGGTGGCGTCATTATGTCAGTTTCAGAAGTTTTTACACAGCATTCAGCATTGTATTGTCAAAGAATAGCATTTTTTCGTCAATAGATTCATATCCTATTGAAGCCAAGTGTGACATTCTTAACGTGTTAAAAAGAAAATTACTTTTTTGCAGTGATAAGAATATTAGATTGCACCTTCTGTAATTGATTTTAGAGTATTTTTTTTGTCTTCCTCAGAAAGGATCAAGCCTGGCAATCAAATACTCAGGTCACTATCCAGGTGCAGTCGCTTTGTCCCTTTTTATTTACTTACAGAAATATTTATAAGATCGAAATGTGCAAAATATCCTTAACTGTTCGCTACGATAGGAGACGTATATAAATAACGGGGTCAGTATGATTCTTACCTAGTATTAAGATCAAGTCTAGCCAATCCAATCATCTCTCCCTAGCCAGACTCCTAGTTTGATATCTCTCACCATAGCTCCAAAGACCTGCTCTCACTAGTCTACTGTAAACGTTTCTCATTTGTTTAAGTGTGACTCTTAGTCCAATCATCTGTCCCTAACCAGATTCCAAAGACCTGCTCTCACTAGTTAACGTCTACTATAAAGGTTTTTGTTGTTGTATTCTGGCCATGTTTTTCGCTCCACATCAAACGTGCCTAATTTTGCGTAGTTCCAACGCTGGCCCAATACTTGTTGAGCACTTCACTCTCATTTGTTTAAGTTTTGACTCTTACCTGGTATTCAAGTCATCAAACCTAGCCACCAGCTGCTCCGGTATCTGTATCTTATCCCTCGCCAACGCTTGCAGTTGTCCCTGCAGTTCATCAGCCAGTCTCCGTAGCGGGGGCAGCTGCGCGCGCGCTCGCGATACAGCGTCGAGCTTTGCGCGTCCCTATGTCCCTTTCTATCTTACAAACATATTAATAAGACCGAAAGGGACAAAATATCCTCAACTGTTCGCAATGTTAGGAGACGATTATGAATAACGGGGTATGATTCTTACCTAGTATTTAGATCAAGCCTAGCCAGTCCAATCATCTCTCCCTAGCCAGACTCCAAAGACCTGTTCTCACTAATTAACGTCTACTATACAGGATTTTGTTGTTGTATTCTGCCCATTTTTTTTGTAACTCTACATTAAATGTGCCTAATTTTGCGTAGTTCCAAGGCTGGCCCAATACTTGTTGAGCACTTCACTCTCATTTGTTTAAGTTTTGACTCTTACCTGGTATTCAAGTCATCCAACCTAGCCACCAGCTGCTCCGGTATCTGTATCTTATCCCTCGCCAACGCTTGCAGTTGTCCCTGCAGTTCATCAGCCAATCTCCGTAGCGGGGGCAGCTGCGCGCGCGCTCGCGATACAGCGTCGAGCTGCGCGCGAGCGTCCTTTTATCCCTTTCTATCTTACAGACATATTGATAAGACCGAAAGGGACAAAATATCCTCAACTGTCCGCAATGTTAGGAGACGATTATGAATAACGGGGTATGATTCTTACCTAGTATTTAGATCAAGCATAGCCAGTCCAATCATCTCTCCCTAGCCAGACTCCTAGTTTGATATCTCTCACCTGAGCTCCAAAGACCTGCTCTCACTAGTCTACTCTAAACGTTTCTGATTTGTTTAAGTGTGACTCTTATACCAGTAATTGGAGTTCGAGGCCAACGAAACTACGACAGATGCGTTATTGTCAAATCTGTCAAAGTCTCTAATGTCATTGTCAAATAAAGTTTTCAGGTTTCCACAACCTTTTTGTTATTTAATTAATTTTCTCCAATATGCTCGGAAATGTTCGCATTAATGTAGCAAAAACGAAACGCGAAGTACCTTCTTATGTACCAGCTCAAATTAAAAAAAAAGATTTTCATTATTGTACAGTTTTTGCGGCCGCGAAATTGTACTAAAATCCATTAATGTATTGTTTTTTACTTCTTAAAAACTACTTTTGGACTTTGAAAAAAATGCATACAGCCAAATTCTAAAGCCACGACCAAACGCCTGGTCTGGATAGAGCGAGAGACGGCGATCAAATCTATGGCCGTCTCGTTCTATCATGAGTTACAAACGCCTCGGTGTGTCAGGTCGTGTAGGTACGGTTTAATGAAACCATAGATATCGTTACTATTTTTTATGAACGACCATGCATTAAAAAAAAGTTTAGGCGGGAATCATAAGAGATTTTTTCTTTTCAATTGTTATTCAATTTGCAAGAAGAATTACTTAATCGATTGTAATAAATTTTGTTTTATTTCCTTGCATGTTTGGAGAAAAGTCCTATATGTGCCTCGGACGGAAATAGAATTTCGTGGATTCGTATGTAATTGTCGGCCTCAGCTTCGCTTCGTCCGACAAAAAATACTCATCCACGAAATTCGCTTTCCCGGCCTCTGCAATAATGTACTATTATTTAAAATAATTACTAATAAAAACATTATATACCTTCGTAATGTTTGTACGCCTTTTTGTTTAATATGGCTGTCACAACTACGATTTTCTTAAAAACACGTAAAAACCTAAAAACTTTTCTTTTCTCTTAACTTACATAGAAATGACATAATTTTCTTGTAAAGAACTTAAAATGATAAGAGGCAACGTTTCAAAGCCTATTTTAAAAAGAAGTTGAATTACCAGTAAACACGAACGACAGCGTGCCATATTTATTAAGACAGTAGGTATGGTTAAATTACTAAGCCCCCTGCCTTATTACGGGTTAAAATTATGGGAAAGAAATTTGGAAATGTAAAATGAAAGCATTTTTTGTATTTTATTTTTTATTTGTCTTCTTCATCACCTATTCTCCTGAGTGGTAACTTTTTCAAAGCTGGTCCCATAGTAAAACTTGGGTGTAATCATGAGTAGATCATGAAAATATGATTTTGTGTCATTACGTTTTATAACATTTCACCAAGTATATTTCATTTGGAATTTAATTTTTTGATGATGGGGTGTATAGCGAAGCTAAACATGGCTGAACCAAGTGGGTTATCTTGTTAACAACCTACGGAAGAAAACAAAACGTTAGATCTGTATGATAATTTAAATGGAGAACTATAGCACTGCCAAAGAAATTTGTAGGTCAAAGGAATTTTACGAATACGAAATGTGAACATAAAGCACGCTACAATATATTATTCTGCAATTTTCTAAACGTATGCAGAAATAGGGTTTTAATTTATGTGTAGTTAAATTGCTGTACCAAATGTTATTAACACCTGAGGTGATACCAGCGCTATACCAACTTTGTTACTAATAATTGCGGATAATTAAGTTTTTATTAAAATATCTCATATTTACGTGAAAATAAGTAAATAATATTGTTTCTATAAATTATAGAATTAAAATTACCAATAAATAAGATATCTCAACGACTGTTTTTAGAAAATAAGGATTTACTATTGTAAGAACATTTCATTGTTGTGGCAATATTTTCGTAGATTCTTTGGCCTCGAACTCCAATTAGTGGTTTAGTCCAATCATCTGTCCCTAACCAGATTCCAAAGACCTGCTCTCACTAGTTAACGTCTACTATAAAGGTTTTTGTTATTGTATTCTGGCTATTTTTTCCGCTCCACATCAAACGTGCCTAATTTTGCGTAGTTCCAACGCTGGCCCAATACTTGTTGATCACTTCACTCTCATTTGTTTAAGTTTTGACTCTTACCTAGTATTCAAGTCATCAAGCCTAGCCACCAGCTGCTCCGGTATCTGTATCTTATCCCTCGCCAACGCTTGCAGTTGTCCCTGCAGTTCATCAGCCAGTCTCCGTAGCGGGGGCAGCTGCGCGCGCGCACGCGATACAGCGTCGAGCTGTGCGCGAGCGTCCTTTTATCCCTTTCTATCTTACAGACATATTGATAAGACCGAAAGGGACAAAATATCCTCAACTGTTCGCAATGTTAGGAGACGATTATGAATAACGGGGTATGATTCTTACCTAGTATTAAGATCAAGCCTAGCCAGTCTAATCATCTCTTCCTAGCCAGACTCCTAGTTTGATATCTCTCACCAGAGCTCCAAAGACCTGCTCTCACTAGTCTACTCTAAACGTTTCTCATTTGTTTAAGTGTGACTCTTAGTCCAATCATCTGTCCCTAACCAGATTCCAAAGACCTGCTCTCACTAGTTAACGTCTACTATAAAGGTTGTTGTTGTTGTATTCTGGCCATTTTTTCCGCTCCACATCAAACGTGCCTAATTTTGCGTAGTTCCAACGCTGACCCAATACTTGTTGAGCACTTCACTCTCATTTGTTTAAGTTTTGACTCTTACCTGGTATTCAAGTCATCAAGCCTAGCCAGACTCCTACTCTGATATCTCTCACTACAGCTCCAAAGGGCTGCTCTCACTAGTCTACTCTAAAGGTTTCTCATTTGTTTAAGTGTGACTCTTACCTGGTATTCAAGTCATCCAACCTAGCCACCAGCTGCTCCGGTATCTGTATCTTATCCCTCGCCAACGCTTGCAGTTGTCCCTGCAGTTCATCAGCCAGTCTCCGTAGCGGGGGCAGTTGCGCGCGCGCACGCGATACAGCGTCGAGCTGTGCGCGAGCGTCCCTTTATCCCTTTCTATCTTACAGACATATTGATAAGACCGAAAGGGACAAAATATCCTCAACTGTTCGCAATGTTAGGAGACGATTATGAATAACGGGGTATGATTCTTACCTAGTATTTAGATCAAGCCTAGCCAGTCCAATCAACTTAGCCAGACTCCAAAGACCTGTTCTCACTAATTAACGTCTACTATACAGGATTTTGTTGTTGTATTCTGGCCATTTTTTCCGCTCCACATCAAACGTGCCTAATTTTGCGTAGTTCCAACGCTGGCCCAATACTTGTTGGGCACTTCACTCTCATTTGTTTAAGTGTGACTCTTACCTGGTATTCAAGTCATCAAGCCTAGCCACCAGCTGCTCCGGTATCTGTATCTTATCCCTCGCCAACGCTTGCAGTTGTCCCTGCAGTTCATCAGCCAGTCTCCGTAGCGGGGGCAGTTGCGCGCGCGCACGCGATACAGCGTCGAGCTGTGCGCGTGCGTCGCGAGCGTCGCCGGGGCCGCGCCATGAGGAGCGGGCTGTTTCGGCGGCTTGGACGCGCCCTGTTAGCTCGTCGAGCGAGGATGTGAAGGTGCGTACGCGCTGGAAGAGAAATCAGGGGTTAGTATCGTAACGAATGACTGACGACTTTACGTTCCTTAAAATAGACTTGGAAGTATCGCTTTTAGGGCGCAGTAACTCACTGGGATGGAAATGGAATTTCATAACACTTTTCAGGCAAAGTAACTTTTTTTTTAATTTCGACAACATTGTCATTTTTTTTATTTCTTTGTATGTTTGAGAAAAGCCCGGCCTCGTTACCTATCCGGATCGATACCTATACCAACTTGGTCGGAAATCCTTATTTTCCCGGCCTCTGATGCAATGTACTATTTTTCGTAGAAAACTAGGTGGGTGTTTCTTATTTAGATTTGTGAGTTGTCACAGCCATGTTCAGAAAGTTAATGTTACCTAAACTTAATTTTACGTTTCACAAATAAGTACCAAAATGCTGACTTACTGGAAACTCTTAACTTTCGAACATGGTCGTGAATCGTTCTGAAGTCCCTATATTAATATGGTTTCTATAATCGAGTCCCTATAAGAATGGCTAGGGTCATAAACTCTTTATCCATAAACGTCAACGTCGTTAGCACGCCGATAAGTATTGTTTGTGCCTTTAGCTCTTATAGACATTTATAAGACCTAAAAAGACAAACAACCTTGCTAAGTTAGGGTATGTTTATGAATAATGAATAAGGAGGTAACTCTTTAAAACTTAATAAAGCAGACGAACTGCTCAAAAGGGCTTAGATAGATTATTGAACAGTGGACAGTGAATGTCTGAAGCGGGGTTTATCTTTGATAAAGTACCTAGGTACTGCATTCAAGATCTCATGGTGCTCCCAAATTGGATGTTATATCTGTTATATAACAATATACGAGTAAAACAATGTGTAACAGGGACAACGTTGAACAATACTGGGATGTCAAAGAGAGAAAGGTGATGTTATATAACATTATGTAACTCCAATGTTCGCATAATAATGAGGGGAAAAAATCGGAGCTTTTTGGCTCGTTAGTTAATTACTTTTATATGTACCCAAATTTCATAAAATTTGTGCCAAACGACAGACACGGAAGAATGCTGCACGCAAAAAAGTTCCGCGCGTACCAAGCACTTAAAAATCGTCCTCATCGACAACCGAGATTACTAACTTTTACCTGACATAACCTACGTCAGAGGTCCCACAGGAATTCCTAAGGGCAAGAACAGCAACTCGTTATGTGACCTTCAGGCGCGGCCTTCGCGGATCGCGTTACCGACTTGCGCGAGCGACGCGTTTGAGACAGTTAGATACTTGGCTGTCTGCGCAAGTATGCCTGCGTCAGTTTCGTTTGTGGAAAGAACAACAAGAAGAATATGGTATGTTACGGCTTGCGCTATTCAGGAGGCAGATCGTTAGGCTGCGTTTCAACAGAGATGTGCGAGGATATGTTTCCATACAAATGACACCTCGTTCGAGTCATTAATAGGTGTCATTTGTATGGAAACACATCCTCGCACATCTCTGGTGGAAACGCAGCCTTAAAGTCTTGACAATTTTTGATAATTATAATTTACTTTTAGTGTGTGCTTGCTTTTATCGAAATTATTAACTACAATTTTGCAATATAAGTATAGTTTTCACTCGTAATTCAAGGTTTTAAGTTGGCGATAAAACCAAGATTGTGATCTAAAAGTGCGTGATTATGAAACAATGCAAGCTTTTAGGTTTGTTTACATTTATTTTGCTTTCTACTGACGGACGGTGTACGTAGCATAGCTCTGTCTTTGTCAATCATTCGTATCTAGGTAGTACATAAATTCCCAAACGTTTTGTTTATGGGTCAAAATTCTTTTCGTTGTCTTATTTTGTGTCCCTAAAAAACGTGACACAGTGGGGATTTTTGTATGAGACGATTCAATTTCTGATGAATGGATTAAAATCTAGCGTGAAAAAGAAATACAAGTGCACCGGATTTTTTTAATATAATGAGTCGAAACAGCAACTAAAAGCGTGACAGAGTGAGAGAACGAAAAGAATTTTGACCCTATATTCTTTATGAGGATATGAGGGCACTCATGTAAGAAAAAACATTCGTAGGTACAAATGTCCGTTAGTAAACAAATTCGCAACAAACAGGAGCCATAACCGACATCTGTGTTGTTATTACATACGAAACTACCTATTCGGAGGCTCTTACATAATGTTATTGCTCGAATAATATCATGAAATGGTTGAAAGCCTATGTGTTTTATCCAACTTTTATCTTGATATGCTAAATATAATAGGCGAATCTATATGAGTAGGTTCACCTTACTCGTACTGTAAATAATATGTAAATTCGTCGAGCTATGTTAATGTTCACGATATTAAAAAAAAACAGAGTGGCATTCTAAGGGTTCTTTTTTAAGTATATCTTATTGAATCTTTTTAAGCCCTGGTGACCTGGTGACTGTGGTGACCTGTGAGTGAGTTCTTACGTAGGTCGTAGGTTATAACCTACGGCCTACGGGACGGAGCTATACTAAGACATGAGAGGTGAATATCGCTATCTCATTCCTTAGTCCATACAACTTACGTAAGAACTTACAGGTATAACCCCAGCCTAATACCTCAATGAGGTTTTCTTCTGCCATAAAAAGAGTTTGGTTCATCTTAACCCTTTATAATAGGGCACCGGTCTCAAAAGCGACCACCCTATAGCACTATCTTTTTGTATTTTTTTCTTGTACAGAATTTTTCGTACTATATAATGGCGTTGAGGCTTGAACCCACGATTTTTTCGAGTCTTGTCCGTTATATAGTTTTGACCCGTGCATGTCACTGTGCCAAACACTGAAATAAAACGAGTTTTAACAATGAGCACATCAAACTCAGTTGTATAACAAACCTAAAATCAAGAAAAACTAACTTTAGCACGAGAAAGTTCATAAAATGATCGTATTTAGTATTTATAATTTAACCAAATGACTTCAAACCCTATTATCAACTTCCCGTACTAAAAATAAGTACGTCTTGATTAATAGTAAAACATTCACATGAACCTATAAAACTTATACTTACGACCTCATAACATGTCCCACACGAACAGTCATAAACGTAATCTGAACATACAATCAGCCCCTCAACAGTCCACTCAGTATCAATTGAGTCGCCTATTAACTGATCAATGGACGATTATCGTTTAGCTTAATGAAGTAATTGTTATAGAACGAGATAGGTTCAGATAGGTTGGTAACTTTGAAACGTGCCTAAATGTAATGGGTTGTGAATTACGAATGAAATTTTTCAGTTACTGTATTTTTAAGCGATGGCAAATAAAATTTAATTGTTATACTGTGGACACTGGTAGAGCTTTTGAGGGTTGAAAATTGTAAAATTTTTTGGTATTTACTCGTAATATTAATTACGAGTAAATACCAAAAACTTATCGTCTTTAATGATTCATTAAAATATGAGTGAAAATCGAGAAAGTTTAAAATAGATTGATGTAACAACAGAAAAAAAGAGTTCATAAATACTGTTCTGATATAGATGTGTGATATTAAATCAAAAATTTGTGGAATAAATCAACAGAGGAACCCTTATGGTGCGACCAGTTCACCCGTCAACAAATGAATACACTTTGGGCAACAAGAGTACCGATTACTCCGATTAGAATCCTGCTTTTGATATTTCTCTTTCGTATTTTTACCCATCTATCGTCATAATCGCTATCGCAGATATATTATAATGAACCAATAAATAAACGGGATTGAATATCGCTTATTAATATAGGAAGCACGCCACGTTTCGGCGTCACGACACGCCACGTCACGGCGTCACGGCACGCCACAACGCCACCGAACCTAATTTGTTTTGTACGCTGCGCGAAATTCAATCCGTCAAGCTCAAGCAACCGCCAGTTTTGAGAACATACAAAGAACCAGTATTCTGGCGTATTCACGCCGGGATTTTCGTAATTATGGCGAGATTAGGTTTCCTAGACACTGTATAGTGATAATTTATAAAATGTTAAGATGGAGCCTTAAAGGCATACCTACTACCTACGTGGTGCCAGCACCGATTGCGTCAAGAGCAAAATATCTATCGAAAGGATCCGCTCATAATAATGATACCTTACCTACACACTTATTATAGTAGTTTTAATTTTATGTGTAAATTAGACGTTGCTGATCTATCTGTTGCTATCCCAATTTGAATCAAGAATCATTTGACTTTGACTATTACAGTTATTACTGAGATTTTTATTACTTTTTAAAATTATTTATGACTTATGCGCAGAGATCGGATGGATTTGCGACATTCTTAGTGACTTACGTAATTTTGATAACATTTAGTATGAGATGTCGCACAAAAATCCGATATCTGCTTATGAGGCATCTGACTTTTTTCTGTACTGTATAACCAGCGCAATTCATACAAAAATAAGCAATTCGAAAGTAGCAAACGATGCATTGAAGCGAACATAACTTTTAATTTTTTTGTCAAACGCGTAATAAGTACCTACAGTCGCCATCAGATACTTCGGAGCGGTCAGAGTGGTCACAAATATCTGAGCAGGCCTCTATTGCTATGGCGTTAAGGTGTATGTTCGGATATTTTTGCCCTCCTTGGCAGCTCCGATATATCTGCCTAAGCTAATGAAATAGCTTTGATGACATACCAATCCTATGGGGCCAGAACTCCATATTTATGAAAGTAGGTAAAATCATATTTGGTAGCCAATATATGCTTGCTGGACATGTATTAAGATTAAATTTCATAAATATCACATCGGATACTTGTCTAGTTTCAATATCCTAATATCAGGTTACTTTATCGTATCTAATGAATTGATATTGTAATACATACTCGTACTTTTAAGACTGATGTTGACCTTCATTTCATTTGAATTCTACATTGTATTGTATGGGAAGTTTCAAAGGAATCTGCTGGTGAATGTAGATGGGCCCGTCAAGTGTAGTTGTATCTCCTTCACTACATATTTCGGTAAATCGGACATTGTAAACGTTAGATGTCATGTACCAAAGAAAAAACACAATAACTTCTAAATCTGACATATTAAAACGGTCCACTTGGGTATACTTATACTTTTCAAATTCAATAGATATCGCAGGTTCTCCTTTATACATTTTTTCTTACAGCTCAACATGATTCCTAAATTCACTCTCAGTCCCCCTCCCGCGGGAATACCGGGATCTAATGCCGAGGCGCGCGCCGGAAAATTGTTTTGCGAAAACGTCTATTATTTTATGAGGCTTCGCGAAATAGAGCTTGTATAAGTATCTGATAGGCTTGTAAGTGAGTTTCCTCTTTTAGTTTATGAATAAAATACCTAAGCACCGATTTTTATGATAGATAAGATGTTCCTGCGGTTCAAATTTTCTGTTTTGAAGTGAATAAATCAGTAAATGCTTGTGTTAAATTAAAAATCTAACAAAAAATTACGTCTTATGTTTAGAAATGATCGATTAAATGGGTCAAAGTTCTTTTCGTTGTCTTATTTTGTGTCCCCTAAAAAATGTGATATAGTTGTGATTTTTGTATGAGGTGATGTTTTGTTTCCAATTTTTGATGTATGGATTAAAATCTAGCGTGAAAAAGAAATACAAGTAGACCGAATTTTTTTAGTACACAAAGTCGAGACAGCAACTAAAAGCGTGACAGAGTGGTATGAAACAAGACACCGAATAGAATTTTGGCCCAAATGCGAAAATTGGCCATTTCTTTTAATCATAGACAATTAATGATACGAGGAAATAACTATCAACAAAATTTGGTTGGTCGGAATCTATGAAGTGCTTTGTCTTAGTGACAGAGTGCGTCTGGAAATATTCTATTAAGTCTATGTCGGCTGTAGTAAAATAGGTATTGTAGTTAGTTAGTTACATATAAATTCACGAAAGCTGGCACGAATGGATCGAGTAAGTGACAGAATGTTCTATGTGTGGATGTCAAAATGACAGTAGATACAGGTTGGTTTAGCACGGCCGCATACACACAATGATAAATGTCATTCATTTCATTCATTCCATTCGTGCCAGCTTTGGTGAATTTACCTATACTATACCACCTATATTCGTCTTAGACCAGTTTAGCTGGGTGATTAATCCAAGTTTCATGGAGGTTTCGTAAGCTCGCACGTGGTCGTTGCGTTATCAGATCACGACACGGCCAGCAAACTGTTCACTAAACGTATCGACAGTGATCGATTGTAGGCTATTGGTCCATAGGGCGATTTACGATAGATTGGAGAGAACTAGCCATACCATGAGATGGAAAGTAAAGGATACGTTAGGTTTTACTTGATATGTAATGCATTCTATCGCGCTCGCTCTGACTTATTGGAGCGAGCGCGATGGCCTGCTTTACGTATCGAGTACAACCTAACGTTACCGATACTTGCAAAGTCATTGTATAAAACTGTGCCTTACTAGTATTTGATCTTAGAAATATTTTTTGTATCTTAATAATATAAAAAATCTATAGGTACCTACATATATTGTAACATCAAGTAAAATACGAGCGAGGATTATATGCGGGCGGTTATCGGCCGGGCCATCAGTATCACCCGGTTTGAATACTGCCAGGCAACCGGATATCCGGCTATAGAGTATAGTGAAACACGACCGTACAATTATTGTAGTCTGGTTTTAAAACGTGTATATCGTTCATGTATTTATTAGTGTTGAATTAGAGTTCTCTTAAAATATTGTTTTTGAAAATGCTACTATACTTTTTCATATTTCTACTAGTTAACCTTTAAGTGAAGCAGAGAGTTTTTGGGCGGTGCTATATTAAGACTTAAATATTTTCCAAGTTAACAACAAATATTTTTACATTACTACAAATTAGTGATTTTGTTTTGATTTGATTTGACAGTAATTAGATCAGATTGTTCTAATAATCTCATAAAATGCGCTAGAACTATGATAGACGACATAATTATTTACAGGTTTTATAAGAAGGTGCTTTTTTTCATGCACTTTTTAAAGGCAGAATTCAGCAAAAGTATAAAACGTGAATCGCTGTCAATTTTCATCGACAACGAAAATTCCACGCGTATCTTCTTATTCTTTGATACAGTGTAGCCTTATTCATCCATTCACCCGTTCACAAAACTGTCACTCAGTGCCTACCCGGTCAAGATGGCCGCCGCCCGGGTATCACCGGACCGATCTGCGGTCCATTACACTATGGGCTCGTATGATAACTTGCGATTACCCTTACTATAAATCCGTACGAACAATAAAAAAACCATATTTTGCAACCTTAAAATGAGAATTAATATCAGAACATAATTTACAGTTGATTAATTAAAGTAAACAATTGATTGTCACCTCTTTGTAACTAGGTCAAAATTCTTTTCGTTGTCTTATTTTGTGTCCCTAAAAAACGTGACACACTGGTGATTTTTGTATGAAACGATGTTTTGTAATCAATTTCTTATATAAGTTAAAATCTAGCGTGAAAAAGAAATATAAGTGCACCGGATTTTTAACAAACAGTAACTAAAAGCGTGACAGAGTGGTATGAAACAAGACAACGAAAAGAATTTTGACCCAACTATACTGCGTTTATGCTTACGGGGGCATCGACAATAAAAGGTTCCTCTACCTATGTATTAAGTTAGCTTAGGATTGAATATGTTGGAGGGAAAATAGATGATCGAACGAGTAAAATGAATTGCGGTCGCCACCCAAAACGTCTACGGTAAATATAAAAAAAACGGAAGTTTCTCAATTCGATTGCTTTTTTTTAATTTATGGTTGTTACCTCATAACTTCCGCGACTGGGTGAACCCATTTTGATGATTCTTCTTTTATTTGAAAGCTGAGTATTGTTTGATTTTAATTTGGTCCAGTACTGATAATGACATCCAATTGAAAACCATAATATGAGTTATAAATTAGCGTTAAGCATAGGTACGAGTATGCACGACTAAATGAATGAATAACCTACGCCAACCGATTTTGATCATTCTTTTTTTAGCCGACTTTAAAACAAACAGAATAGATATGTTCCCGTAGGCGACTTGACACCAAGTCGGGTATAATGATTGGATCTTGGAGAAATCAGTTGAAGTCGGCTTTTTTATTTTTAATTTAGAGATTATTTTTAAGTCCTATAAGCAAAAAAAACGCTCGAAAAAAAGGATTGTGAAAACAACGAATAAGGGTCAAGGTCCAGATATTACTGTTCGTGACTTCTTTTGTTTCTCTTTACGGTTTATCTTTCTTTTGTCGGTTTTATGGTGACCGCTAAGGGAGGAATATGTCTGATAAGAAATGTGGATGAAGCTTATAAGGTTTTGGTTTTATGGTTGGCAGCATAGTTGTGTTACTTGGCAGGATTTCGAGAAAATATAAAGACGATAGAAGTAAGCAAATTGCTCCTGTTATTGAAGTAAGTATTGCAAAACATGAAATAAAAACATCGAATTTTGACCTTCTTCTACATATAAATTAAGGTAGTTAGAATATAGAGAATTATAGTTGAATTATCGAGAAGATGGAATTGCATATGTAGTGGTATTGCGTATTTACAATGTATTGTGTGCTATTGTGTGTGTTTTATTGACTCATGTATTGGCATTATTCGACTAATAGTAAACCTAATTGTAAAGATACAAGGTTTACTTTAAAAGTGTTGCTTTAGTAACACCATTACAAATGCAATTCCATCTTCTCGATAATTCAACTATAAGTACTAGAACTTTAATAGGGTAAGTTACCTGTCATGTATGTATGCTTATTTTACAATTATAACAGACGTGACGTGAGCTTCAATATAAAATAAGAACTTTATAATCAGTAATCACCAACTTAAAAAAATAAACAGACTCAAAAAAAATCTGTCGAATAGACAATTTTTTGAAGTCAGGAAAAAAAATACGAACCGGGTTACTCGCGTAC
>JALPQI010013260.1:0-34885 GCA_025490895.1 Thaumatotibia leucotreta
TCAACTACCAATATATCCAAAAAATGTATGAAATCCCAGGGAAATCGGGTAATAATATTGCCACCGAAGTCACGGCGGCTGAAACGCTTGGAGAAATGCGCTTTCGCGAAGACGTTGATTCATAGGTACAATAACTACTGTATCTATATTTTTCAGTACAAATGTTCATGCCACCTAATTAATTTTATTGTCAGCCTCCTTAGCCTAGTTGGTACCATAGAGTATATTGAATAATAGTGTATAGAGTTCTCAGTCAAGGTTTTTGCTTGCAGCGCCATTTATTGATGATTCACGGCAACTTTTCTCATATATATATATATATATATAGCTTTGTAGATTGGTAGCCTTTGAAATAATGGACAAACAAAACCAGATCATATCAAATGTGAACTTGCCACGCATTTCTCATTTTGGAATCAGCTGAAGAAGTTCACACATTATGTGACCTAGTTCTGTTCGCCCGAACTAGGATCGAGAAACAATAAAACAAAAAAAATGTGTCACTTTCAAGTTTTATTTTTACACTAGCCTTATCCATAAAGTTTTTAGGTACTAACTTATTAAGCATCTGTATCATATATTATTTGCTATCAGTTTGATTGAAGTTTAAACATGGTTTAAGACATTTATTACCAATAATATTAAGGAATTCATGTAACCGATTTTTGATTTTTCAGGAGGGCTCAAAAACGAATTAAACATTTATTATTAGAACTAACCTAATTTATTAGAATAGTTAAATTAATTCATATTACAACTGACAATATCTAGTAGAAGACTACGCATGAAATATAGCTTATGTATCGAATCCTGTCCAATAAAGCGTATGATAAAAAATACATTGAAATCTGTTAATCGTTCAGGAGGTACGACGCTACGGACAGATAGATAGGTATATGAAACAGTTCAAAATATTAACATATTTTTAACAGTCTTTAAAAAAACAGTAGCCGCATTGCACAGTTTTCTAATGTCGGCGAACGGAGCTCGTGGTACATTTCCATCTTGAAACGGTTTTTGCGAATGGCTTCCAATTTGCATATATATGCGTTTTGAGTAACATTAAAATGCTCACGCATTTTACCACAATTAGGCAAACAACACATTTAACCGCATCGCACCATTTTACAAAAATCCAATCCATGTACAGTACATACATGGAAAAGCACAATTATAGGAGTCCAGAACAAGCACAGTCGTTATATGAAATCACCAAAATAATATTGTTTCGATGCACTTTCAGTTCAAGCATCGAAGACAACCAAAGCGAAAATTTAATTATGGCCGCTCTGTCAAAACATTCCGTTCATTCAATATATTTTTTAAATGTATCTAAAATATTTGTAGCTAAAGAATTCAAATTGGACAAAAGTAAAAATACAAGTGTAGCTAAATTAATATTTCATTTCTCTATGTATGAAACAAAAATATTTTGAGAGCCAAGTAATGAAAAAAAAACTAATAGTTTGTCATTTCTTTCGTTTTGTTAACTGCGCGTAACGGAAAAGAAAAAAGTGGCTGTACAGATAATACAAGATCTTGAAATTGATATCAACGCCCTCTAACGTTGACTTACGGAAGCATATCCGATGACGTCATGAGTACATCAAATTCACTACTTCTACTAAGTGAAAATACCGTGGTTGGTACAATGCTTATCTACTCTATTACAATTCATCATACAATATACAAGTATACACTCGTCCGAGACCGTCAATGATGATCAATTTGTTCCAACGATCTCACGCAGAGAGTCAAAGATTATAACAAGAGAACAGACACTGATTTACATGTAGGCACTTATAGCCTTTAAGGGTCCTTAAATCGTCGGTCGGCTGACAACCTAAGTTCACTATAAAAACTGTCACTACTCTTAGCAACCTCTTATGTCAGTATTGAATCAGAACTGAGATTATGATCTCTATTTCAAGTAGGTATTTGTTACCTACTTAGTGAGTTTTGGTTGTCAACCGACAAAATGTTCATCACTTATTTCATGAAACCATGTACCAATATTTAAATGTATCGATATTTTCAAGGAAAGAAAGGAAAATCAGATCATCGTACCATGCTCGAAACACCCAATAGGTATATAATACCCATCTGTAACTTCTATCATAGTAATAAGATTGAAGGTGTAATGTAAGTATTAATAACAGCAAAGCACCGCTACGCTAACGCTTTATTTGTAATTGAATACACGGGAGCAAATCCAACCGACGCCAGTGATTACGCGGGAAGTTCGGTTCTGACAGCTTGCTCCGATGACAGGTGGATTGTCATTGTAAAGCTCCATTCCAAAATGCCGTTAACAGTGTTACAATCTGGCAAAAAAAGAGTAGAAATTAAAAAGTGGCAACATTGTAGTGTCGTCCCGTTTTCTCATGCATATTGATTTGAAAGGGACGACACTACGATGATGCTACTTTTTAATTTCTACTCTTTTTTGCCAAGCTGTATGTCGGCGACGAGTACCGGCACGTTCCCGTTTATCATCAACCAGCCGGAAGACGTCCACTGCTAGCCAAAGGTCCTCGGTACGGGGGTACATGATATAATTGCAACGCTTGCAGGCAACGGCGATGTCAGTGTAAGTGCTGCACCGCAATTAGAAGAATGCTGCTGCCACTGGTGCGTCAGGTGCGTGATTCCCGTATTTGATATGATATTATATCGTATATGATATTTCGCCGTTATATTTACTCAACCTCGTATCTGTAACAGTAAGTTGACGGAAAAACACCAGTATTCAGAGTGAAAGAAAGGTGTCATTTCCATATATTGGTTGCTGTAGATTCGTTACAGTCAACCCATTGGAACCCTAGACCAACTAAGTCAAAGTAACGCCATAAATGAAATTGTAAGAAATACGTGTCATTGTGATAAAGTTCTAGAGTGGCCTAGGATTCCAATTGGTCGTTTACATACTCGTATAGGTATTCGTTTGCAATAACGCGGGCGTGATGTATTATTTGCCGGACATAAAACTGTATGTTGCGTCGACTCCTCGATGGCTGTATGTCAGTTGTAATGTAACACGTTATTTTAAACAATCGCCCTTCTGAAATGGATCTGAGCTTAGTAAACATCTAGTTAATTTCGTACATAACAGCGCTGTCTCAATCGGCATTCAGAATAGTTTAATTATAAATGAAGTTGTCAAAATATTAATAATGGTGGCATTTATTGATAAAAGTGCAATATAGCTAAAGAAAATCTTACATACATGTGCATACAAAGTGGTTAATGTTTTCTGATATGGAGTACCAGAAGCACTACCTACTTCTGTGGTCAACGGTCATTCTTCGATGCAGCGGTTTTCAGGATTTATATTATCATAAAGATACGACTATCAATAAAGATAGTTATCTTCAATTGCCAAATCCACAGTCATTAGCAAATCACTGTCCAGTCTAATCAACCAATCTTTGCCACCACATGTCATATTCAGCGGAAACTTCGTTTTTAATTCCTTTTTAAACATGTGCAGCCCCCAGCGTTGCTGCATTTTTCTATTTTCTCGTCTCTTCATAGTATAAAACGGGAACCCTGGGAGATTCGATCTGTACTCACAGTTCGGCGTCGGTGGCGTCTATATTAAGATCGCCTTCGGCCGGCCTCGGCACGCAAGATGCCCGCGCGCACACAGACCCGCCTCTCAACAAAAACCAAACGTAGTACATATTATATTTTTTCTCGAATTCGAATTTTCCCAACGTAAAACGAAATTACCCGTGATTTGTGATAACTTCTCGGATTTGACGGCTTCGGTGCAATGGTGAGTTGTGTTCAAGTGTTATGAGATGATTTATAAATAGAATTCGCATGATCTTGAATTTTAGTGGTCCCGTCTAGTAACTACAAAATGCCCGTGTGAGTGCTTTTCGACTGTTTTTTCTAATTGGTATTTTTATTATTTTCAGTCAGTGAAGTGAAATCGAAGTGTAATTTATGTTTTGAAAAGTGAAGACGACTTATCAAAATGAAGTTCACGATAGACGTATTGGGAATATTTCTAAAAGTAGTAGTTAGGGTAAGTGTTAATTTTAAGAACTTTGAAATTAAATCATGAATTAAACTAACAGTGATTTTGTGTATTACGTATAAAACAACAGTTGTACAAGATTCTCATACATTGGTCAAGGTAATGAGAACACACTTCCGCATAGCCACAGCGAATATATTAGTAGCATACAAATTAAGTACAAAACGTCATCGTACGAACCATAATGTTTATGTTGATTGTTTTGGCTTTAAACAAAATTATTAATGATTTTGGCAGCATAGTGAACAGTTTATTTTTATTGATTACAAATAGGTAGGTATTTCTATTAAGTAACTGATAATTTCATGTTTTTAATTTGACATACACATTGTTCAAAATCCTATAAAATAAAACGATATTTAGTCTTGAATAAACAAGCAAAATGAGCGATGGACAATTTAAGTGACTGAACTATAAACTATCTCGAAAGATCCGCTAATTAAAAAAACAAAATAGTAAGGGCTAGTAGATAAATTACGTACTCATCGAGAAAAACTTGAAAAAAAAATTCACTGCGACTAATTGTAAATTTTATAAACACTTAATAAGTACTTTTGCAATTGACAATGTGGGAATGACAGATCGAACGACGAAGACATGTGGTCATTTTGACATATACAACATAGTCATCGCTCTACCACTGCCGTCTTAGCTAAGCATCCTGTATAAAAACGTTGCTATGAACTTTACGCCAGGAGTAAATTGCTTTAATTTACAAATCGTTGCTAATACTTACTCAACCTCTCTCAAGCCTCCTCCTCGAAAGCTTGTAACTTGTAATACAAGCGGAACTCCTTGGGCCTGTTTATCAAAAGCTTGTAACTTGTAATACAAGTGGATGTCTCTTTTTATCGCCATTAATTAGATAAGGACTTCCGCTTGTATTACAAGTTACAAGCTTTTGATAAACAGGCCCCTTATGGTGTTAAAAAGTGACTTCCGCTTGTATTACAAGTTACAAGCTTTTGAGATACGGGAATCTGATCTACACCAATCAATTCACAGAAATATCACCTTTCTTCCAATCTGAATAAGGGTTTATTTTCCGTCAAGTGAGTAGTAGATACGCGGTTGAGTAAATAGGTATAGTGACAAAATTAATTTGTATACATTAGAATTTTAGATATGTCGGCATTAATCATCATCACCAGCTTATGATAGTCCACGCTGGACGTAGGCCTCTCCTATTAACTATGCGTATAAACGCATTAGGGGGTAAATGCCCATAATCGCCACGCTGGGCAAGTGGGCAAACGGATTGGCAATCGCAGTAATGTGTCCACTATGATGACGCTCATATCAATCTGCTGGGCATCATCAATATTTATCAAATAGTGGTCAATGACACTTCAATCCCTTAGTCGACTCTTACGATATCCACAGGAGGAGTTGGGGTGGTGACAAATGTATTCTTACGGCCGTCACCACACGGCATTAATAGACCTAGGTTTATGTAGCAAAGTTATGAAAGTTAATAATCATCTTTGATGTCAGATTGCATAACAATCAGGACGTTTATTCGGCCGTTAATACTTTTGGAAAGCAGCCAAGAAAACAATGAAATGAGAAGCATATTAAATCGTATGGAACATGGATCTTGCGAGGTGGAGAAGCTTTAACCTCGAAAAGAATGGTGGCTGCAAGGTCTCTTAATTATGATTTTTACATAAAGAGCTTTCTTCGTTCATGAATATTTCATTGCAGGAAAATCATCATCATCATCATCATCATATCAGCCGAAAGACGTCCACTGCTGAACATAGGCCTATTCCAAAGATTGCCATATTTGCAGGAAAATATTTCAAATATTTTATTCTTGTCAACTAGTGACCATATTGAAGATAAACTTTGGACTGCCAAGGACACACTATATTTTACATCAAATACACCCGAGTTTTGGTTTTTCAAATTATCGCCGTAAGTAATTTTGCCGAATATCACTTCCCAACCAACATAGCGCAGAATTTAATTTCGCCGAAAGATCACTTTCCAGCTGTAACGTTACGCAGACGTATCTTTCGCATAAATTATCATGTTCCAACCTAACCTACTTGCTAAATGAAAGTTGGCAAATAATAATTTGGTAAATGTTGGTATACCAAGTGAATCATCTGCGAAAAGTTGGTTAGCAAGTGATATTCGGCAAAATGAATTTCTGCAAAAAAGCAGTAAGCTTATGGTCAATCGTTTGTCGTCGTTGCCGTCATTTTCTCACAAGTAAGCGAGTGCGGAAGTGTTGCGTAGCACTATAAACGACTAACGCCTAACCATAATAAGCCACCTGGATACCATTTAAAAACTGTAAAAACTGTTTTTTTACGTGACGTAGGTCGACAACTGATCTCTCAGCCCAACTGATGGAAAGCAGGAAGAGGAACTGAGGCTCATAGACACAGTGACCAAAAAATCGCTTATGCACTGCCTACCCTAAGGACCTAGATGAATTTCTTCTATCTATGCCAGTAATTACACCGGCTATCTTACCCCCAAACCGTTATCCAACGGTTCAAAAATAGCTGCAACCTGCAATAACCACGTCTCAAATCTATATAGTTTGTAGCTGCACCTACAAAGGGATCAGTCAGACCCGGGCAATTTAGGTTCATCCGGCGTCGTTATCCGGTTATCCGGGCGGGATCTGCGCAGGCTGGATGTGTCGGATATTACGGATGTAATAGCGGGAGAACACGCAGCGTTGGATTTTGATGCTTTCAGCTCGAATTTTTCTATCTTTGATATGTAATTTCGCGAATGCCCTAGACTCTAGAGGCAAAAGAAATTATTATTTAAGTTAAATAAATGATTGGAAAAATTATCATCATCATCAGCATTTCAGCCATAGGATAGGACATAGGCCTCCTTAATAGAAAAATAATAAAGCATGTTAAATTTTGTTATTAAAAAAAGTTTGACTAAGTTATAAAATGTGGTCTCAGAAGGAGTAGATACAAGTTTAAATTTTAAAGGTATGTTTGAGTATCCCCGAATATAAAATATCTGTCACATAAATATTATCTGTTCTTTCCTTTTCTGCCCTGCTAAGCGAAATAGCAATATCTCAAAAATAGAGGCATTTGGAAATGGAATCGTCAGCTATAGAATTTAAGGTGCATGTTTCCATTACATTTTATTTTTAGATATCGCTATTATGTTTAGGCACTGGTCTCACCGCGAGCTACTAAGCTATGAACACTATAAATATCGGCTATAAACACGAACAAAAGATACGCACTCCCGTGTAAATAAAAGAGACACGGCGATACTCGTCCAGCTATCAGCTATCACCGCCGGGCGAGTATCGCCGTGTCTTAGCAGGGCAGTTTTTATGCCTGGGGAACAAGACAGTGATTATTTTATTGTGAAATAGGTCCTAAATTTTGACAGATGCTTTTTGCACGGCCAAAACCTCAAAACGCTCTTTTACGAACATTATCGAAACATGTAGAACGACCGTTAACTTTAAAAAATTCTAAATCTATAGGCCGCAGTACACGTTCGCCCAATGCGGGCCAATCTGAGGGACACAACTGCGATGGAGCGAGATCGCGAGATCGCTTTGCTCCTCTTAAGTATGCATAACGGCATCCCTTTGGCCTACATTGGGCCTATGTGTATTACGGAGCCTGGTAACCAAATTTCGTTGAATTGCTAAAATAACTATTGAGGAACCGTTTCATCTAAATCATGCAGAACAGGTAAACTTAAATGCTTACAAATTATTCGGATTGTAAGTTTGGCACAAATAAAAATATATTGTTATTAATCAATCAATCAATTAGAAAGTAATCGAATCTCCAAACCTGTGCTCCAAACGCACCCTATATCTCACCCATTTCGATATGTGTCATGTAACGCATGTCAAAAGGTATTTTCAAACCCATACTTTCAAAATATGCTTATTAGAGGTGCACAAAAGGTAGATTAACGTTTTAATAATCCAATACAATATTAGAATACGATTCTGTAGCAAATTTTGGAAATGAAAATAACCCTATTCCAGCGCAGGGGACTGTTGGACTGCGATTTTACACAATTGGGGTTAGTACAAGTATCTTTTCTCAAACATGCAATGAAATATTGTTGTTATGTTCCTTATAATAGGATGCGAAGTATGACGTAGGACAAGAGGTCGTTAATAGAATTTGATACAAATCTTGAAGGCCTAGACCGGAAAAGTGCAGATTTTTAAATCAAAAATTTGCAAAACACTATTTTGGTTTACTTTCTTGTCTGTACTGTGTCCAATGCTAATTGATTAAGTTATTAAACAAATTAAGAAATATGAACAATGATTTCAATGCTAATCGATGAAGTCAGTTGCAGTTAATTGCAGTACGTATCTAATTTAAAAATGAATTGAATTGTAGGTACATTTATTACAGTGAAAATATTATTATGTAAACTTAATTGTATTGAAGCTAGTTTCTTCGGGTTTAAATGTCGGTAAGGGCATCTTTTTCTGTATCTATCTTAGACTGCTTCACTAGCCTAAAGATAAATCCACAGTCCTACGAACTAAATTGATAAATTACTAACAGGTAAAATGATACTAGGAACAGCAAAATAAAAATGGTACTCGTATATCGATAACAATACATTGAATTGGAATTGCAAATACGTAACAGACTAATTTACTTAAATCTAAAATGTTATGTATTTAATTAGTTTCAGATATAGGTTTGTTGGATTTTCGAGGTAGTGGATGAATAAAATGAGTTTATATTTTACCCAACAGATACATAACTTAAAAACTACCTACTGTCAGACTTGGACCTACCATTACCACAATGTAGGCAGTAACAGGAATATTATTGAAATAAGTAAACTACCAATTTTATTAAAATATCTCGATTCAAATGACCTAGTATTGACTCTTCGACGTAATAACTTGTCGATGAAATGAACAGTTGAACATACTTGAAAATGTTGTCTTTGAAATAATATTCATCTGTCACAGTGGCGTCAGGCTTAGCACATGATTGGTGCGACAGTATGTCGCCGCGAGATAGATCTCCAGCTATATTAGCTATATTAACAAAAGAGGGATGGATAGCATATCTCGCTGCGAGATACTGTCGCGCCAATCATGTGCTAAGCATACAGAGCGCATGTTCAGATATTTTTGAGCACCGTGGCCGCTCCGAAATATCTGACGACTTTAAATTCAGCGAGCCAGCTGTCGTGTCGTGTGTCGCAGTGTCGCCATGTGCTATCGCAAATAGGCGAGGTACAACCAGATTAGTCAACTCGGTGTCAGACCTACTACCTACTGCGAAAGTCGAAATTCGTTGATTCGGAGGATTTTTCTCTGTCACTCAAACGAAGGCGTCATTAGAGTGAGAGAGACAAATCCTCGAAATTTACGAATTTCGGTTTTCGCGGTAGGGCCGCTCATCTGTCACACCGTAATAGGATCGCTTCGTATTTCCAAGAAACTTGAAGTTTTGTGGAACTGCAATCAAAATATTTGTTTTTTTACTAAATATTTTCATTTGTGCTTCTATTTCTTCCCAAGTAGTCACACTACTTATTAATAAATAAATTATAAATATTCGATGTCATATCCTAAAGAAAAATAGACCAAGATCACCAACGTCCGAGGTGGGAATCGAAGCCGAAAAAGTGTACCTTTAAATTTTTTTTGCGATCATGGACACGTCATTTTACTCGGTATCGTGCGTACTTTTCAGTTATCAAACAAAAAAAGATTGTCCCTAATGTCACGAAAATAAGTATGTAAATTGAGATTACTCAGTTTAGTTACTCCCATACTAAATGTATGAAACGAAATGTAACGAAACTGATAAAAAAATCTCAAATTTGTTATAGAAGTTTTCATACTTTGAGTATGGGAGTAACTAAACTGAGAAATCTCAATTTACATACTTATTTTCGTGACATTAAAAGGTACACTTTTTCTGCAAATGACCCAGCCACGTACTCAGCTTTCGCGGCTGATGCCTGTAGGTACAGCTAACCACTCGCTGGGCCACTCGGTCATCAGCCGCGCGACTTCTAATAAACTCTCTTTAGTAATACCGTACTATACTTACCTCCCTAGATGGACATTGTAGTAATACGTTTTTCTTCAGAGAAAAATTATGAAAACAACTTTTCAAATATTTATCTACATTCTTATTTCCATCTCTTTCACTGGCTATGTATTTAGGTCGATTGAAAAAAAAAATACACACAGTCACACATAGCTAAAGGCCTTTAATGGAAACAAAATGTCACATCATAATTTTAGTGTTACGAAGTTAGCTTTGGGTCAGACTCAGAACTCTTTGGCAGTGAAAAAGGCGAAAAATACAAATTTTCTATGAGCGATCAGCAGTACGCACGTACATTTTATAAATTTACCGCATGTTTTATTGCCAAAGGATTTGTATAACTAACTTTCTTAACACAATTTACGCGATCGTGATTTTTGTTTTGATTAAGGCCTTAATTATATACACTGGGTGAATCAACTTTGTTCTATCTGTTATTGCCATGGTTACGGTCGCCTGAGTCACGCTTGTTTTATGCAAAATTATGCTACTTCAATTATGCAAACATGTATGTACTGCATGTCTGTAGGGGGCCCAGTAAAGGGCTTTACTGTTACTTTACTATTATTAACACCAGAAAAATATATGTTTGCATAGTTTAAATAGCATAATTTTGCATAAAATCAGCGTGACTCAGGCGACCCTAACCGTAGTAATAATAGACAGAAAAAAGTTGATTAATCCTAAATTTTTTTTAACTGACCCATTTGTAGTACAAGTGTAGGTGAGCATTTCTCCGAGCGTTTCAACCGCCGTGACTTCGGTGGTAGCCTTATCACACGAATCCCGTGAAAGATGCAAGAACTTTTGAATATATCGGTAGTCATAGTTGACGACTACTAACAATGTAAAAAAATGTATGAGATACCCACGCAAATCGGGTAATAATGTTGCCACCGAAGTCACGGTGATTGAAACGTTTGGAGAAATGCCCGGCACATATATATTTTGTACATACGAGTAGCCCTCGGTCGGTATTGTTTGCACGCAGTCCGTCAATCCTGTCAACATCAATGCAAGGCACGCCTAAAACACGTCACTCGAAACTGCATAGCTACCCAACATTTCAACTCTATTTCAACCCATCACGGTGTGAAATACCTTGCTCATTGTAATTAAATGGTAATTCCGTGAAGCTAACAAACGCAGACATGGACTTGACTTGAGCTGAGCGTACAAATTGGTGACTGAAATAGTTGGAAGCTAATGTCTTCAAAAAGCCATTCGGTCCTCCATTTTTTTTTGTGACGAAGATAGACAACTGTGCTCTCAGATCACCTGATGGAAAGCCGGCACTGAGGCCCATGGACATAGTGACCAAAAAGATCGCGCTGCCTACCCTGAGGACTTAGATGTAATGCCTCTATCTATGCCAGTAATTACACCGGCTATCTTTCCCCAAACCGAAACACAGCAGGTGCAAACACTGCTATTTAGCGGCAGGTTAACGGGTAAGACGCTACCAGCAAAACTATTTAATATATTCTAACTATTGAACGTATTGCGAAAACACAAATCAAATTATTTATTAACTAAATATTTTGATTTGTATTTTTTATTCTTCCCCAGTAGTCCCACTACTTAATACTATATAAATTATAAATATTATGTAGATGTCATATACCAAAGAAAAACGACCAAGATTCGTGGCGCGATGCGATGACTCATCCGCAGACCACGAACCCTGTAAAGTGTTCGAAACGTCGGAATGAAGTTAAAATTAGTTAATATAGGTACGCGAGTTTATCCGTTTTCATAGTTTTATTTCAATTTTTATTTCGCGTTTCCGGGATTAGTCCCCTAGTATAAGTAGCATTGTATGACTTTCGTATTCGGGATGTTTGAGGTTTTCGTTGGTACTATACAACACAAGCCTGTAAAATAAATGAATGTTTGTTCCATCCTATGGACCATCCACATGATTGAAACGCATCATGCATCGCGAATATTTTTTATTCATATGATGCTTTTAGTTCACGGAAAACTGGACAAAATTGGTGTCAGTGCACATGGAAAGGTACATTGCCACGGTGCTTCAATTTGACTTTATTAAAGAACACATAAGGTTTATTTTAAGAGTATGGACAAGGTACCTTTCCATGACACTGTATGATTTTCATAGTATTAAGTCTATTTCCTCCGAACAATCAATGTAACTCGTGTAGGTACTGCTTAGTTGTCAAACGTTGCGAGTGGCTGCGACCTGTCATTATCAAGTGCAATTTAACAATTCATTTTGAAGTACAACAATTTAATAGGAGTGTACCTAACAAACTATTATTTATTTGAACTTTATTGCACAATAGGAAAAAAATTTACAAAAGGCAGACTTAATGCTATGAAGCATTCTCTACCAGTCAACCTTCGGACAAAGCAGAGAACATGTAGGCGGTGCAAGAAACAGAACAAAACAAAACTATTAGTGGTGTGAAGTGAGTGTCTACGTAAAGAAATGAGCTAATTTCAAATTCGATGAAAGGTAGACGACTCACTTATCGGATTTCGATCACATTTGTTCAATGAAGATAATATGATGAAAAGTCTCTTAAATAGAATGGAAAGTTAGATAGATTAGCAAGAAAACCGAAATTTTCCAGTTCTTTCTTTTAAGTTAGTTTTCGAGTTCTCTCAAAGGTGCATGCATACCAAAAGAGCTTTCGCTGTTCTATCCCCCTACTCTACGAAATTCGATCGTTACACGAAACGTGATTCGTTGATTTCGTAGAGTGGGCGATAGAACAGCGAATGCTCTTTTGGTCCGCATGCACCTCAATTGAAGTGCTAAATCAATAATGTTTTTGGCTACTTCCTATGCTAAATTTATCATTTTGGGCGATTAATCCAAATGAGTCAGTAATTAGGTCGGTGTTTCTATGCGATTTTGTTACGCGTTTTTTTTGTTCATTACCATCACCACTTTATTTACCGTTTTATAAAAGCAAACGAGACTATTATGCCAGAATAGCAGACAAACATGCGTCTGCTACAAGACAAACTAAAATGACTCCACTATTTATATGCAGTTCGTCAATAATTTGGGAATGGTAATGACTTGATTGTTGCGACTGAATAATCGCATAGAACTACCCAGGTACCTACTTACCTAAAACTATAAGAAATGCATATGAAGACATTACGAGTAGTACGACAATTTGAAATTGTTGTTTTCTACTCCCATTTATAAGTTGTATAAGTACCTAGTTAGGTATCATTGAAATATCAGGTGAATAATCCAAAACATCCGGATTGCATACCTGCTCTACGTTATTATGTTGCCACCCCAAGTTCTCAACTACCCATGAGTTAGGTACATTTTCAAACCACAGTATGAAATCTCTATTCTGATTACTTACTAGCAAGCTATAAATAACTTATCTACAGGAGCATAAAATTTACATTCAACATTTTTAGGAAAATAAGGCGGGAACTTCAACTTTTCACGCTAGGCGAAGATAAAAATCCTAGGCGAAGATAATAAGACCAAGCCTGTAGGGTCCGAACTAGACTAGGTATGGGATTTTGACTCGGCCGAGACCGAGACTAGTACAACTTCGTTCGCGGCCGAGAATCTCGGTCGGACCTTAAAAGACTGTTGTAACCCTTTAAAAGGCAGACAGATGTTAGAAATGCGCAAAATTGGACTCTTGTCACTTTGACACAATGTTAAAACATGGTGGGAAAAACATTCCCTCTACCTTATAAAGGGTTAAAAGTGCGTGTTTATGGAATAATGCAAGTTTTTAGGTTTGTTTAATTTTTTGTTGGATTTTATTAGCGAATGGTACAGAGTTAAATTACTAATACTTTAAGTATTTTTGTATAAAATTGTTCTCAATGCCTTGACCATCTACATACCTAACTATAGTTAAATTAATTATACTTGACCTAAATACGCTTCTCTTAAATTTGAAGCACATAGACTACAACACCCTGTATAGGTTTGTTGAGTCGTATCATCATCATCATCAGCAGCCTATGTTAGTCCACTGCTGGACGTAGGCCTCTCCTATTAACGCATTAGGAGGTAAATGCCCATAATCGCCACGCTGGGCAAGCGGATTGGCGATCGCAGTAATGTGTCCAATATGATGACGCTGCTGCCCATCATTAATCTTGTAAAATGGTCAGTGACACTTCAATCCCTTAGTCGACTCTTACGACACCCGCAGGAGGAGTTGGGGTGGTGACAAATGTATTCTTACTGCCGTCACCATACGGTTGAGTCGTATACTAATCGTCATTAACAGACATAATATGTATGTAAAAGTCACGGTGGCACAAACAACATTTTGCTAGGGACTTCCACTGCATATTATTTTATCGATAAGTTGTTTTTTTTATGATAGAAGTAACGTTATGACTTCGAGAAAAAATTATCCAAATTAGGCTTAGTTGTAAAGCAGTCGCAAATGAAGCTTGCTTTGGATGGAAATTGACAAAATATGAAAACAAAGTTAGCTGTTAAAGTAGATTTTTATCAGAATTTTGTAAGTACTTAAAAATACATAGATAAAATTGCTGGGTAGTCAGCATATTTTAGTCATTTTTTTTATCCATCCGCAGAAATTATCAGCCAACGTGAAATGTCATTTCGAAACGAGTATTCACTTATCGATGAATTTAAAACCGATAGGAAAGGAAGTCCCTTGCTAATGGACCTTATTGCCACCGCGACTTCCATGTCTGGTCATTAAATTATACGCCCGGAATAAATACATACCCTGTATGTAGCTACACAATAAAATGCTCCTTTTACAAACTTTTCCATCAATATTTCCAGGTAAACAAAGTAACGTTCGCCCCTCTAGTGGTGTCCACACTCTTCATCCTCCTCACCTCCCTGCTCGCGCATTGCGCGCGACGCCTGGTGCAGAAGCTAGTCAAGGAGTCCTTCGTACGAGTACTGCTTGAGGAGGCCATAGCTGCTGCTGAGTTATGTGGGTGCTGCTTCGAACTCATCATTGGTAAGCTCTACCACTATCAAGTGGTTTATCGTAGCCGTGACATATCCATGAATGACAAACGGCATTATTGGTACAGGGCGTAAGTCTAATACGGACGAAGCTCTTAACGCGGGTTAGTGTAGGACATAATAAGTACATTTAGATACTTTTACCTTTTGAGTTGCCACCACTGTCAAATTAAAGTCATACTTATGTAATGGTGTCAAGTCAAACAATTTAATGACAAATATTATGGCCCCGTAGGTAAAGGGTTAAAATTAGGGTAACAAAATTATCCGTACGAAAAAATTCGGCGCGCAGTGTAGAGCAACACACTTAAGTTAAAAGCTCGTTGACGGCTAATACCAAAAGCCGAAAACATAACTGCCATATCAATATTAACAAATGTTAGTACCTACATTGCTGCTCCGAAAATCTTAAAGAAATTCTGTGGGTCATAATTAAGTGTGACTTAAAAAAAAACCTCGTAATCTAGTAATGAATCCCATGTCTGGTTTAATTTATCGCCCCTAACTATTAGATATACACACGGTATAGTTATTAAGCTTCGTCGCTAAGGGTTGATTGTAAAAAATTGTACATAGTTAAAGGCCATTAATGAAATTTAACGTCATCATGTTTGTGTTACGAAGTTACATTTTGTGTAGGTAGCAACTTTTGGCATCAAAAAAGGCAACAAATATTTTATTCTGTAATCGATCAACAATACTGCCCTGCTAAGCATAATAGCGATATCTAAAAATAAAATTTAATGCAAACATGCACCTTAAAGTCTATAGCCGACGATTCCATCCAACAATATTGCTTGCATGCGGTGAACGACCCAGTGTAATTCCCGTATTAGGCACTGGTCTCACCGCGAGCTACAAAGCTATGAAATATGGGCTCGTATTTCTACATTAGGAAGTAGATCATTTACTTACACATACCGCCAGAGTTGGGAAAAAAGTAAACCGATTACATTAAACATTACATTATTATTTAATATAATTGAAAGCGAATTTACTTAGACCAAACGAGCGAATGCTCATTCTATCCTCCACTCTACGAAATCAACGAATTTCGACGAATCACGTTTTGTGTAACGAACGAAAAAAATCGTAGAGTTGGGGATATACTGAACATTGCATGCCTCGCATGGTCTAAATCCACCTTTATGGATTATTTTACTTTTTGCTCAACTCTGCAAACGGCTAACAGTTTGCCCGCTGCTGCTGTTTATTGTTATATGGACAAGCACGGGTGTAACGTCTTGGGAATGTAATTCTTTTATATTGGGATATGACCGGTTAGACCATACAAAACGTAACCAATTTTGCAAACCCTATTAACGTCACGCTTGAAACTGTAGGATAATTTTATTAATAAACCCAATCGTGATTTTTGTTCTGATTATGCCCTCAACTATGTATCACTTACAATTTTTTTGCATCCATCATCGCTTTTGGATATCATATTTCTGTCTGCCACTGTAGAAATTAAGTTAACAGTAATTGACGGATTGCTTATAGATGAAAATAGATTTCATTGTGTATAGAAACAATTCTAATTCTAATTTTTCTTACATTTTATGTTTATTTAGCTGATTTCGTTGCAATTTTATGGTTAATAATAATATTAGTAGGTGATTATTGAGCGTTTCGAATCTTCGATCGAAACTCTCAATAATCATGATTGATTCGTGTGTTAGGATCACGTTGTCATTTGTTAGTGGTTATAAACAGGTTTAAACGAGTTTCCATTTCATTGTACAGAAAATCATCACATCGCATAGACGTTAGCAAACTGACAAATTATGAAGTTTGTAAAGCAAGCACAGTCATTAGATTTATATAAAAATTATTCAGTTTCCAATAAGAAAGTATATTTACGGCACGGTGAACTTTTACCAAGCACTATTCGCTGTCTAATATGCGGTCCTTCTAACTGTGGAAAAACGAATTTAATTATCGGACTTCTAATGCATGACAACGGATTGAGGTTTCAAAATGTGTATGTTTATTCTAAAACTTTGTTTCAACCGAAATACTTATTTCTAGAAAAAGTTCTTCGTCGGGTACCTGGGGTTTCGTTTTTCAAATACAATGAAAATGAACAAGTTTTAAATCCAAATCAAGCAAAACCAGATTCAGTCATGATATTTGATGACATTGCATGTGAAAAACAAAACAACGTTCGAGATTATTTTTCTATGGGACGTCACTGCAAAATAGACAGTTTTTATCTTAATCAAACGTATAGCAAAATTCCTAAACAATTAATAAGGGATAATGCAAATCTTATTATTCTTTTCAAACAAGATGAAATTAATTTGCGTCATGTATATAATGAACATGTAAATACAGATATGCCTTGGTCTCAATTCAAAGAAATGTGTGCTAAAATATGGTGCACACCCTATAATTATTTAGTTATCAATAAAGACTGTGAAAAAAATAAAGGATGCTACAGATTGAATTTCGACACGTTCATTATTCTTAATTAATATTAGCATATAAAACCTAGCACAATACGATGCTCATCATTTAACATTTTCATTTCTTCGAAGAAACAACATTAATTGCGGTAACCATGGAAAAAGATACTAAACGAGAGATTGTTAAGTCGGCAGATGCTGTTAAGCGTAAACTTAAAATGTTGCGTGATATGTCTACTGAAAATCAGAACTTTCTCGAGTCAATTCTTAAGCCGATCACTCAACCTCTCAATCAAATAGCTGATCGAAGTGCTTTAGACGGAAGAAAGAAGCATGTATCTGATATTAGCCCTGATTACCATAGTACACCGAAAAAAGTAAAGTATGATTTGAGTGACACTAAACCAAGTTCATCTCATGATGACACGGTTTACGAATTAAACCGTCCAACTACTAAAGACGAAAAACTTCAACAAGATGAAGAAGATGCTTCGGATTTTAGTGACAAGAGTGAAAAAGAAGACGATGAGTCTAATATGGTTACTTCCGATGAGGAAACTTTTGAGAGCATTTCCAGTTTAGATCGAAACTATTCATCTCCGCTTTCATTTTCTGCAAAAGCATTTGAAGATGTGCCTTATGGAGTCAGACTCGAAAGAGGAAAACTTATGATGGGAACACAGAGAGTATATGTATCGGACCAAACAATTACTATTAATGCTAATACTTATGACAAAACACCAGGTCTTGTCCAATTACTGTTTAAAAAAACACCAGATTTGGATTTAGTGACTGAAGTCGATAAAGAAAACTACAAATTAATATTGAATCAAACAAATGCTCATCACAGAGACTTTGACTCAAAAAAACCAATCAAGAGTAACAGAGGTGTCAAGTATTTACAGATTATTAAACCCTTATTTAAACACGTCAGAGTTTGTGAGAGTACAGAGAATCTTGCTATTGGTGACGGTTTAAAATGTCTTTTAAAGAAAGTGAAGCCTAATATAGATTATGTGTATTGGGATGATCCAAACGAGTTAGTTGATAGGCTGAAGTTATTAATAGCTTCTCGAGAAGCCGGTAATACCGGTCTTGATAACGAGATTATATCGATAATTGAGGAATTACGAGAAAGTAACATAATTCAATAAAACAAGAGTTTTGTTTATTATAATATCAGTTTACCTTGATACACAGTCAATAGCGGACGGATTATGAATATCGACAAATTTGGACACCACGTTCATAAGCGATTGCGTGTAGATCAAAGTTCTGATGCGTTACAGAAGACGCAAAGCGGAGATTACAATTTACGGTCAGCAAGACTTAAAGGTTTAACATCCCCACTTACGAACGATGAAGCGGTTAATAAGGAATATGTAGATCATATAAATAAATCTATTCAGACTAATTTGGCTAATATCATACTTCGCCTTCAACACGTAAACTCTAGTTTGAAGGAAATTGAGACAAAATTTTGCACCAAGGAGGAGGTTATGAAAATTTTAAAGGAGAGTAAACAATGAGCAAGCAAGATATTGTAAACGAAATTCATAAAGATGCAAGAAGAAATTTTAGGCGCTGCCCGGTGATATTAAGGGGCATCAATGATTTGTGGCAAGCTGATTTGATCGATATGATTAAATTTAGTTCCGTAAACAAGGGATATAAATATATTTTGGTTGTTATTGACTGTTTTTCCAAATATGCGTGGGCTGTACCTGTAAAATCAAAAACTAAAACAGAAATAGCGCTGGCGTTACTGAATATTTTGGGTTCTAATCACATTCCACGAAATTTACAAACAGATATGGGTAAAGAGTTTTACAACGATGTATTTCGTAAGTTGATGAGAGAAAAACATATAAATCACTACTCTTCGTATTCCACGAAGAAAGCTTCTATTGTAGAACGACTAATAAGAACATTAAAAACCAAACTGTACAAACATTTTAGTTTACTTGGACACTTTAAATGGATAGGAACTCCACTAAATAATATAGTTAAAACCTATAATGAGACTAAACATCGGACAACTAAATTTAAGCCGGATGATGTAAATCATACAAATGAGCATGTTGTCAGAAATAACATCTTGAACAAACAAAACAACGTGTCTCAGAAAGAAATTAAGCTTAAAATAGGAGACTGTGTAAGAATAAGTAAGCACAAATCAGCTTTTAAAAAGGGATATACTCCAAACTGGTCTACAGAACTGTTCAATATTACCAAAGTTAAAAATACCAAACCAGTAACCTATAACATTGAAGATTATCGTAAAAATAATATACTCGGCTCGTTTTATAAACAAGAACTGCAAAAAACGGCTCATCCTAATGTATATCTTATTGAAAAGGTCATAAAAAGGAGGGGAAATAAACTTTTTGTTAAATGGTTAGGCCTTAGCGAGGCAGAAAATAGTTGGATAAACACAGTTGATTTAATTTAATATAAATATATGTAGTATTCTATTTCTCATCATTAAATAATAAGTGATGCAAGGAAGTGGACTTATTAACAGCGTGATAAATAACCTACCTTTTGAATTACATTTGCCTGGATATAACTATTGCGGACCAGGTACCAAACTTGAAGAAAGATTGTTAAGAGGCGACCGTGGCATAAATCAATTGGACGAAGCCTGCAAGCAACACGATATCGCGTACAGCAATCATTCGGACCTAGTTAATCGTCATAGAGCTGATAGAGAGTTAATAAAAATGGCAAAACAAAGACTTAATTCAGCAAATGCTAGCAAAGGTGAAAAAGTAGCTTCATGGTTAGTGAACAAAATCCTAAAAACTAAATTACGCGCTGGTGCTGGAATCAAAACATTTAAAAAGATCGTTTCTAAAATTCGATCGCATATTAAAAAGCAAAAACCAAAAGACGATACATCAACAATTAAGTGTGCATATAAAGCAGCAAGAAAGTTACTTAAAAAACATTCACCTATTCGTTTACCGCGTATTATCCCAATCCCGAAAACTGGTGGAATTCTGCCCTTAATTCCAATTTTTGCCGGGTTGTCTGCTCTTGGCTCGTTAGCTGGCGGTGCCGCTGGTATTGCAAAAGCAGTGAATGACTATAAATCAGCACAAAAGAACCTACAGGAGTCTGAACGCCACAATAAAATGATGGAGTCAATTGCTATTGGCAAGGGCTTATACATAAAACCATATAAGAAAGGCAGTGGTATATTTCTAAACACAACAAAAAACTAGGCAGAAGGCTACCAAGGAGAGCTCTCACAAACATAGATCTAATTCAATTTGGAAGTGACATACCCTATTTCAGAGGTGTTTTCATGCGCGATAATTTACCAAAACGTCCAAGGCGCGTGGAGTGTGCAATTGTAAATTTAGATAGCTCTAAGAATAACGGGACTCACTGGGTAGCCTATGTGAAATTAAATGCGTATTGTGAATATTTCAATAGTTATGGAGATTTAAAACCTCCTGTTGAACTTATTACGTATTTAAAGGATTACGAAATTTTTTATAATTATTGTGCGTATCAAAAATTTGATACTGTAAATTGTGGACACTTATGTTTAAACTACTTAAGAAACTTTTGGAAAAAACAATATAAAATTTAAAGCATTACGTAAAAATTACCAGTTTACAAAATGTCGTTCACCTTATCAGTAACGGGATTGACTTCAACACTTACTACAAATTATTCTCCTCCTTTACAGTTGAAAGGAGAGTATGAGTGCGGGCTTTTATATTTTTCAACTTTTAATTCAATACCAAACATTGACAGTAGAAATAATAAATTTTGTTATGGTGATAATGAATGCATTGAAATACCGGAAGGATCATATGAACTCGAAGATATTGGCGATTACATAAAAGATAATGTCAAAAATTGCACTTTCAAATTAATTTGTAATAACAATACACTGAAAACGAAATTATTTTGTTCAAAAGACGTTCATTTTGAAAAGAAACACACGATCGGAAGAACTATTGGTTTTGGAAATGAAATACTTAAAGCTAATATAATAAACTGTTCACAATATCCGGTTAACATTATATCAACGACCGTCATACGGATCGAATGCGATATCGTTAGTGGTTCATTTGTTAACGGAAAACCTAGCCATATAATTCATGAATTTGTTCCTAATGTACCACCTGGATATCGAATCATAGAAGTGCCACGAAACGTAATTTATTTTCCTGTGAACCAAGATACTATAAGTTCAATTAATGTGCGCATCCTTGACGCGAAAAACCAATTGATAAATTTAAGGGGAGAAGATATTCAGTTATATTTTCATCTCAAGAAAAAAGTGTAATGATAGACTTTAATAAAAAGACGCACTGCCCATCTAGAAGTTTTAGTTTGAAAACAGCTGTGAAAAGGAAAACACCTATCAAATTAACAAAGGAAAACATAAAGTTTTTGAAACTAATTGGACTATTAAAATGAGTGAAATACTTGACGTTGCCGAGTCTTTTGCAGAAGACAATGCTATTGAAAGCTACGAAGTTCATTCATACAGACCTTATGTAACAACGTTTAATAACAATGATGAAATTCGGATACCTATTAATCAACAAGATTTATATGTCTTACCGTGTGCTAGTACATTGTATTTAGAAGGAACCGTTACGATAATAAACAGAGAATCTAAACTTAAAGTGAATAGCATTCAATTCACTAATAATCCATTTCTATTCCTGTTCCAAGATATTCGTTACGAATTGAATGGGGTTGAAATCGACAAAGTAAAAAATGTAGGTATCACCACCACCATAAAATCTCTGTTATCTATGAATAGTAACGAATCCTCGATGTCAAAGGCATGGGGGTGGGACTTGAATGGCACAAAAAATACGCACGACGGCCGATTTGCTGTCTCGTTGCCTTTAAACAAAATTTTAGGGTTTGCAGAAGACTTTAACAAAATAATAATAAATTGTAAGCATGAGTTGATTTTGCTACGAAGTAATACAAATTTAAATGCAGTACAACTTAACACAAATGAGGTATTAGAGGATATTGTTATTGATAAAATTGTTTGGCGCGTGCCACATATTAAAGTATCAGATCGCCAACGATTACACATGTTAAAGTTGATAGAAAAGGACCGACCGCTCAACTTAGCTTTTAGGAATTGGGATTTATATGAGTATCCACTGTTACCCAAAACAACTAAACATACTTGGGCAATCAAAACATCATCTCAGTTAGAAAAACCACGGTTCGTTGTGTTAGCTTTGTCGACCAACAGAAAAAATAATTCTAATGAGGATTTCTCAAGGTTTGATCATTGTAATTTACGCGAAGTCAGAGTATTTTTTAAACTCTACTTATTTTCCATACGAAAGTTTAAATGTGAAATTCGAGCACGACAACTATGCAATATTATATGAACAATATACAAGGTTTCAACAGTCATACCATGGACGTCGTGCCGAACCGTTGTTAAACATACACGACTTTAAAAAGTGTGCATTATATGTTTTGGATACTTCAAGACAAAATGATCGTTTGAAGTCAGGACCTATAGATGTGAGAATAGAAATCGAAAGTGATTCAGAAATTCCTGATAATACATCTGCCTTTTGTTTAATATTTAACGATTGTATTGTGGAATATAAACCATTGAGCAGTTTAGTAAAAAAAATATCATGAATAGCTACATTGTGGATATACAAGGCTTCAAGGATTGGCAGAATAAATTCATTATTAAAGAGTTGGCTTTGGCTACTGATGACTTCACTCTAGTGTTTTCAATAAAACCACCATATCCGTACTCACGTTTGTCACTCGAAGAACGTAGACACGTGTGCTGGATCGAAAAAACGTTTGGTTTTCGTTGGAGCGAAGGTCATATCGATTATAGACATTTTAAAAATATAATAAAGCCTTATCTTGAAAAAAAGAAAATATATGTAAAAGGCCTAGAAAAAATTAAATGGATTCAAGAATTATGTGACAATTGTGAAGTAATTGACATCGCACAAAAAGGTTGCCCAAACTTTTTAGTACTGTATAATACGTTCCTCAAACAAAAATATAAAATTTCTAGTTTTGAATATGTAATTGATAAGCACTGTTCATTAAAAAATGTAATTTGTATTAAGAAATGGATTGCTGAGAATGCTGATATTTTTTATAAATAAATTGTTAATTTAATATCTTATTTCTTTTATTTCATATCGGTTGTACCTCTTATCATAAGACTAGAAGTATACAATGTTCAGTTCGTATTACGAAACTTTGTTTCATAATGTAATGCACAATTATTTTAACAACATCGAATAGTATAATAACAATCAATTAGTTTAAGAATAAGAACTGAGCATTGAGAATAACGAGGGTTATAAAAAGAAAAACAAATTAAACGCATAAACATTTATTTCACTTGACAATTTCAATACACAGATATGTTTATTTTACACATTTATATTCAGTAATGTATTCAGTATTATAATTATGCTAAGCCCAGTCAATTTAATAACTCTAGTATAAACGAGCTCCGCGGTAGTAAAACGCCTCATTTATTTATCATAGCTTTTTTCATACGAGTAGCAAATACTAACATTTAGTTAATCAAACAGAAAGTATATCGATATCTAAAAATACAAAGCATGGCCCCAAGAAATGGTCCGAATATTGTCTTTTAATACAATTCGTTTGTCGTCGTTCGAGGATAAGGCAACTTTATTAAGAGATTGAGTAAAAATTTCGTGCTTTATAGATTTAAATAGCGTATTTCTCTTGCGCATCAATTCTTTGTTGAAGAGGATGTTTTTATAATCTCGAAATATGAGACTCTTAACCGCATGTGTCTTAGTACCTTTGGCTTTTTTTAACTGTTTTTCTTCGGTTTGAATGCAGTAAAGTTTTTGACCTAAGACCGACAAATTCGACAATTAGTTGACCACCTAGTTCATCCTTAAATAATCCGGGTTCTTTTTTATTTATTTGTTGAATGCCATATATGTTGTTTACTTCGTAATTACTGGTGTCGAAAAGAGATAGGAAATTCAATTTCAAATCTGTATATATGTCATCTGTTTTAATAAAGTACAAAAAAGAATCTGTATCAGTATAGCACATACTAACATTTTTTCCGTAATACGGTTTTATATGTGAATAGTGAAAGTTGTACATATGAGATTTTGATATTTCCAAAACAGTGAATCCTATATAGATTGGTTTATCAAGGGTAATTATTTCAGGGTTCATTTGAATGGCGACTAAATTTTCAGTAAACACACTTGCACTATGGAAGTTAGGTCGCGCTATTAACACTTCAGCACTAGTTCTTTTCTTCGTTTTATTCGTACTATCATTCCATTGATTAACCAGCATCACGTTTGTCCTATTTTCTGTAGCTTCTAATGTTTTCCCGAATAGGCTGTTATTGAGGAGTTTATAGAAATTCATCTGAAATTCCGATTTAGCGTTTTTTCTCAACTCTGTATTTAACTCGATATACTGTTGAATAAATCGACTTTGTTTGAACTGAATAGCTCTATGTATCTTTTTAAGTTTTAATCCATGTCTCACGCAGGTTTTTAAATAAATGTAATGTATAACGTACTCATATTTGTCGTAAAGGTTTGGGATAAGTTTAGAAGTCTTAGATCCAGGAGGCGTAAACTTTTGAGGACAAAATGGAAAATCATTATGTAAATTATGTAGACTTTCAGGATACTCTAAATCTACTTCTAAAATATAACCGTGGGGACTGTCATCTGGAATTTCTAGAAAATTAATGTTTTCTATTTCATCTTTGTTCAATAACTTAAAATCGGCATATGGTAAATAACTGCACATTGCATAGCCGTACAAGTTATTACAATCTATATAAAACAAAAACGAATCTGGAGCAGACGCGTTATAAAAGGGTAGATACTTATTATTTGCGCGTGCGTATCTAGTCGAACAAAGACAAATACCTCCGCGGATACCTTTTTGAATCATTCTTATTATTTCGAGGTCACTTATGAGCTCTAACTGAACATCCGTAATGCGTAACATAGCATCAAAACTTAAACTTGGGGCTGTCATGTAAAAAGCGGGATCTAACTTATAGTTCACCAATGAGGTCTGTCTGAAGTTCTCGAATATATCAGCTAACAACAGAACGTCTGTTTGAAGATATAAGTCTGTATAATGTCCTAAGGTCTTAAGGTTAAATACGTTCCATACACGCTTAGCATGCTCATAGGCAGAGTTTAGAATATTACCTTTGGTTAATGTGTTGTAAAAACTATGTTGGGGCGGTAATTTTTTTTCCTCATAAGCATCCCAAGAAGTAATGTAATCGTACGGATATACACCTTTTACTCTAAGAAGATCAAATTGGTGACGGACAGGAAAAAAACCTCTCTAAGTGTACAAAGTCATGGTCATTTAAATCTACTGCTAATTTTTCCAAACTAGTTCCTAAAAATTTGAAAGAGTCAACGAAACGCACTGGCCAAAACTCATTTTCACCTATTTGCAAGAATTTTGTGAATGATATGTAATTTTCCTTATTTTTCGCAATAACTTTTAAACCGCCTTTCATTTCTCCTAACTCACGAATAAACAAATGGCAGTCGTAACCCGATAGATTATGAAAAAAAACAGCTAACAAACCTTGGAAGGCGAAATTGGATATTACAAAACGAATGAGCAGCGCCTCTAAAATGGCCAGTTAAATGACAATGATCTCTTACTTTATCATCTAATAATAATTTATTACAAATAAAGCAACACTTTGCTTTCTGAAACTGAATCTCCTCTTCCGCCGTAAGTTTTAATGGCGCGGGGTGCTTATAAATTTCACTAATCAAACCTATATCCTTTTTTAAATATTCGAGAAATTTTTGTACACAATCTTGCCCTCGATAACTTATATATTTATTAAGGGAATTGTCATAGGAACATACAATATAATATGCAAATGCAGCCGGGATATGTTTCCGTAACGAGCTAGTACATTTTGAATCAAATACGTCAGACGAGATCGGTTGTAATATGCATTCAAAATCTGCATATACTACAAAAGGCATAGGTTGCATTCTTTCATAGTTTTTTAAACTGAATAAAGGAACCAGGATTTGGTAAATGGGTTGCAACGCGGCCGCATATGTGTTTGTTTAATTTATCTGCGGTGTGGAAAAACAACAAACATTCTTCGCAAAGAAATATTTTCCCGTTGTGTTTAGTTAACTGTTTTTTTAAAAGACGTGCTAAATTTTTTATTAAGCAATAATGTGATTGGTTACCATTTTCCAACATTAATAAATTGACATGATGTTTTTTCCTTTTGTCTGTTTTGTATAGCGGGCCTACGACCTGGTTTTTTCTTAATCCGTAAACATTAACACTTATATTCCTGTTATTTTTTTCGAATATTTTGATGTCAGAGAGACTAACTGGAAACGACATGTTTTTTGTGTTTAGGTGCTTTTCAAAACGTGGATAAGAGGATATTCGATCCTGATTCTTTTGTACGGGAAATAAGGCCGCAATTATACACCATAAAAAACAGTAATTGTCACTATTTTTAATATTAACGCAAGCCCTCTTAAGTTTAATGGTTTCAGGCAACTCTATAAATTTAGAAGCTCTTAGGGGATTATATTTGTTAATATTTACTTCTAAATATAGGTTTCGTATAAAACTCCAACCGCTGTCCCTTTCTTGAAATTCGTCAATTTTCTTACATAAAGTATCTGACATCATTGAAAATATTTCTTTGAAATCATAAATGTGATGTATGATTATATTCTTCGTAGCAAATGATTTAATTTCATTTGTCTCATTTTTTGGTAAACAGAATTCAGCAAACAACTCAAAATTAACCTTTATCGACCCGAATGACGCCCGTCTAGCTTCTAGAATTTTTCGAACTAGGCCCCGAATAGCCTTCAAAAACCTATCCGGTGTTTCGAGGAGTGAAATTTTCGGACCACGTACTCTATACGATGCAATCCTACTTCGAAAGGCACTACTAATTTTTTCAATATTAGGAGTTAATTGTATAGAATTGTTATTTTTATGTAAGATTGAACGTAGGTGCGCAGAAAAGGCTTTACTTGGGATACTAATATCACACACGGAACAAAATATTGAACTATGCTGCATTTTACTTGCTGTTATATTACACGAGTATTATAGAAACTGGGTTTAGATAGTAAGGAAATAGCCTTGAAATTGTTAATGATTAATTTTATCTGGAAAGAAGGTGCCTTCATCTGTAAAATCTTGCTTACAAAATTGAAGCAAATTATTTACGCCATCTACGGCGGGCGAATTCGAATCAAGTCGATACTTTAAATTAATCAAGGCTTTCTCCCAACGGTCTTGAGGCGTTACGTTTTGAATATCAGCTACGTTATACAATCTAAGTTCAACATAAAGATCACCCGTTAAGGAAGCTGAACGTCGCACGTGGCCTCCGGGAACGCGCCGCGACAGCACCGACGTCAAGGTTCCGGCACGGCGATGCGCCTCTATTGCCTGGTCATCATCTCCCCAATTTGTAAACCACCCATGTTCGGAAGGAGGCGGCACTAGATGAGCACTCGATTTCTTCTCTGAGGCTTTCGGCTTTGTTTTTTTACTGAAATAATAGACATTAACATTTTTTTACATTCTAGGTTTGTATGGGTACAAATACCTATGTTACTGTAACACTTCATAATTATTTTAAACGATAAATAATACCTCTTATTTGCGGGCTCTTTCACTCCAGTTTGTTGAGGGCCACCGTATTCGTCCTCGTCATCTACCATCCAACCGTGGTCCGCATTAGGTTTTGGCTTACGTGGAGTGATTTTCCTCTTCACCGTTTTCTTTTGTGGAACTCTATAACAAAGAATAAATATAATGTTAGGTACCTACTACACATAAATCAATCACGTTAAATTACTAGAAAATATGAAATACATGCCTTATAGTTTCGGTTTCATCTGCCGATTCAGTTTCTCGGCTATTGGTACGTTTTACGTAGTATTCGCTGTCAGACCTGTAAATGTAAATAATTTGATAAATTACTTAGGAGTCCACTAGTGTCTCAAATTATAACCATAAACCAAATTACAAAAAATGGAAATAAAACAAAATATCATAATATTATTCAAACTTACATACATCATTTCAAGGTGAAGAAGTTCGATGTGGAGTCAAAACGAAGTAGTAACACAACAACTTTCTATAAAGTCAATTAATGAAATGAAAAATGCATTAGGTATTATTATATGGCAAAATCAAGTTATCAGAAGTTAACAACCCATGCTCGCAAATTATAACCAGCACAAAATAACTGAATCGCAAAAACATATGCAGAAACCTAAGTTTTGAAATGTTTCACTTCCCTGTACATAGATATTCACCAGATCATTCAGCAAATCATGTTTACTGGAAAATAAAACGTATGCCAGTGTCGGAACATCAAAGTATCATCGGGTTACAATACATGCCGACCATAAAGCTTTATTCGTTGTGAAGGCTATAATATATTTTTATCGTATACTATGTTTTATACTTAGCTAATAACTAATAAGGCTTTATAAACGAATTTTGTCGGATCAAATTCAACTTGCTTACCATGAGAAAAGATATAGAAAATGCCGTATCTAATTACTTACTAACGGGATGCGATGCACTTATTTAACAAGAAACAGGTTTGAACCTGTCTATTTGCATGTATTATTCTTTACCAAACTGCATAATATGCAAAAACAGAGTACTATAAAATGATACTTTTATAAAATAATTTATACTTCATTTCGTGAATTCAAACTGCAAGCACTTCTACTTACATTCAATTGTAAATAAATATTAGGAAATACATTAAAATGGTAAGTAATTTTGTTTTTATATATTTTAAGAGGCTTTATTTCATAATACTTCGATCATGTAGTAATATAATTGTTTTTTTTGCAGAGCTCGCAACCAGTTAACTCCACTGATGAGTGCAACGTTACCGTCCTACCATTTTACTCACAATTAAATGAGAACATAAACGAAACTTTAAACTACTCACAAGATATGGATGCTTATTTGAAATATCAAGATGTGCTTTTAAATCCGTCGCAAGAAATCCCGCTAAAGCAGCCAAAATGTGAAAGAAAAAACGCAAAAAAGGGAAAGAGGAAGACAGACATGGGATTAAATTCACACGTTATCAGAAAAGTATCAAAGGGGAAGCGTGTCATAAAAATTAGTATTTCGGATATTGAATCAAGCGTCGAGACCAACGCTGTATCGGTGCAGTACGTTGTGCAAAGTGATTACGACGAGCTACTAAATGCAACCGAAGGTCTAGTGGAAAAAATTGTAAAAAAGTTGAGTGAAGTCATCAGTTATTAATAATAGTTTTATCATATTAATATATTTTTAGTGCCATGTAATTGTTATAATAACTTAAAAAAATAAATAGGATTAAGCCTTATATTATTTCTTGTTATTTCCATCTCATTTAGCCTGTAATTAATAACTATACTTGACTCTTACTTTAGTTTTAAGACCTCAATTATTGAAAACTTGATAAATAAAATAGGTAAAAAGTTAGAGTTAAACAGTGAAATAATAGCTAGTCTATTATGTCCAAGTAAGCTCACATTTAATAAATTAACTCTCTATTAGTAAATTAAACAGTCTGTTATATTCTAACTATCTCGAATTAGTAAACCGTAAGCTAAATATAGGTACGTATGAACAATATACCCATTGTATAATGATCAAAATACATGTGTTGTTTAGTGTTCAGTTTTGATGATTAAGGTGAATGTTTAAAATGAAATTCCAAAATACGATTAACATCGATAGCAACAAAATTACTAAATAACTAATAATAATGTGCATTCTCGATACTAACATAACATAAACGTTTGCGTCAATACGAATGACTCCAATTTCAATTAAAATGCAAGACTGCACTTGTTATTGCTGCGAACATAGAAAATGAAATATGTAACAATTTGTGTTGGTTAATATGAACTTACGATATTTAACATAAAGCTTGAATTTCTGTGTTCATAATTCTAATCTTACGTTCATTACGAAAAGCGAGGTTCTACATCGCGCTTTTAAAGTTTTCTTCATTCGTTCATATAAATAAAAATCCGTGCGTAATGTTTGCCGGGAAGTTGACGACCGGACGACCCCAACACATGAACTATGCCTCGGCTTGGCCACCCGATGTGCATCTTAGTAATGTGTTGAAACTCATGAATAGAACTATGGGGTATTTCATTCTTACGCGGTCGATAAGTTTGATTACCCATACCCGAAGCACAAGGGGTAAGTGCACGTCTGACGAACTTGATCAATTTGTCTGACGTGTTGTGCGAAACGCCATAGCGCCACGCTATGAGGGTCAGTACCAGGAACGCTTCTTGGGGCCCTAGCATTGCTGTCTGAGGGTTGGCCGCCTTAGACAGCGTGTAGCGTTAAGCTTTTGCTGTTTTAGTTAATTATATGAACTTTAAACTCGCTGTTTAGCAGAGTACAAATCAGATGAATGTCTTATATCTACTGAGCGTTTCAAATCAAACGAACGTAAATGAAAAACTTATATAGGTTGTTTGCGGCAAGTGTATTTAACTGAAATTATGACAAGCATTTCATATCACAGAAAACCTAATTGTGCGTTTGGAATCAAACGAAAACAACCCATAGGATGTTTAGGGCAAGTATTATACGAAACTGATTGAGCATTTCAAATCTCACACAGGTCCTGAATCCTAACACACGAAACCAACATGATTATTGAGAGTTTCGATCGAAGACCTGTTTATAACCACTAACAAATCACAACGTGATCCTAACACACGAAACAATCATGATTATTGGGAGTTTCGATCGTAGATTCGAAACGCCCAATAATCACCTACTAATATTTTATTGGAATATTTATTGCAAAAGCAAACAAACGACACGGTAGTATATTACACAATACAGTTAGTTTACTACATGTACGTAACACTACAGTTAGTACAGTTCCATTTTTGCTCTAAAAGAAACAACATGTATTGAACAATTAACAAGGAAACTAAAACCAAAATAAAGATATCGATAATATACAAATGAACGAATTACCATTAAGCTTCCCTAGTAAAGAAAAGGAATTATCTTTAGTTTATAATAAGTACCTTACAGAATTCTGATTACATATTCAAAAATCTCCATGTGGCAAATATCAGTTCTCATAGCACTGGGTCTTATCGTCACAGCTAGGCGACACCCCTTGAGGGTCCACCGAGGAGTCGAAGACGTTCAGAACGAATTCCCGTTTGTGGTCAGCTTACAGAATGAGTATGGAAGATCGTGTACAGGCAGCTTGATCGCTGTAAATTGGGTCCTCACTGCTGGTCACTGCATTGATGACTCACAATATTTTATAATATACACAAATTTCACCCAAAAGAAAGGTCGACGTAAAGCTTCAAGGGTGCTTAAAGTAATAATTCATCCAGGATATTTATATATCGACAACCACGATGTACTTTATAACGATATGGCCCTCATACAAACATCATCAATTTACAATAAAACTATTGGAAGATTATCAGCTATCGACTACAAAACTCTTATCGGTCTCCCGGTTAAGTATGCCGGTTTTGGAATAACATCAAAAAACTCCCAGGAATGGTACGAAGAGGATGAATATAAACCTCTGCAAGTGGGTGAGGCGGTTGTGATACAATCACAAGACCATGAACAAGGTCCAAGTATAAGTATCGCACCAAAATGCTCAAAACGTGAGCAGGGTGTTCGTGGAGGTGATTCTGGAGGTCCGTTAATTTACGATGGTAAAATAATAGGAGTAACGATGTCAGCATCAAGTGAGGATAATATTGCAAACTTTGCAGCTATCAGTACCTCCTTGGAATGGATTTATAACACTATGAAACGTTACGGCTACCAGATGCCGTAAACTGGGTTAGAACAACTGATTAAACAACAACTGCAATATCAAAGCTGGTAAACTGCTGATCTTTGCAGTATATTTGCATCTCAAGTGACGTCCGTAAAATTGCGCTTGCATACTTCTCTCTGATGTCATTTTAAAAAATTGAGAAGACTAAAAGAATAATTTATATTCTCTTGGCGCAACAAGGACAGAATAGCTCTCTATCCAAGTGACATTCCATTTCAAGATATTATATTATTTCATTTTCTATAAATATTTGTAATAAAATACAAATTTCTCTCTAATACGTTTTCAAGTCATAGTTCTTAAGCAAAAAACAGCAAGCCTTTGTCCAAAAGTAAATCTTGTTAGCTGCGAATTTGGAGTATGACAAACGTATTGGAGTTAACGAATATTAAGTTCATGATGAGTCCATTTTGATCATCTTTTGTTTTTATTTTAAAGACAAACGGGTCTTAATCACGTAAAATTACGTTTCGGGCATGACGTTCCACCCGTGGTCGCAGGCAGACTGGCGAGAGAATGTATCATTACCTTCGAGCAGCGCAGGTTTTTCGAACTAACCGCACTTGAACTTGATTATCCACTTCTAGGCTAGGATTGAGGTTTAAACCTTAACCATATATCTTTTGTTTGAAATAATTTCGAAAATTGAAACTGAAGCGTTTTCTTGACTTGCCCAAAAAAAAACGATCATGAATATTACCCCATAAATGCTCCATGTGGCTCTTATTATTGTTTCTTGATGCAGCATGAGATTCTACGTTTTCCCTAGTTTTTGGCATTATTAATAATATATATATATAAATATTACGCACAATAAAATAAAGCTTTAGAGCATGAACCCTTTGCTGTATTATACGTAGGTACATAAACTGTACCTACAGTCCATGGGCTCCAATTCCACAAGTATCACGTCTTGTTGCTTTCTTGCTCACACATTCGCTACCCGCGAAATGGCAGGTATTATTTTTACTGCTTACATACTGAAAATTAGTATACCTGCATTTTATATATCCTTTAAAGTTGCCCCAATTTTATGTTACCTATTCCTAAACCTGATGTTTTTTCTTCGTCCGTACCATGTGTCTGTTTCGCTCTTACGTACTTTTTAAGCCGCGTTTTCACTTAGAGTGTTCTGAGCGAGCATTCGTTCGTTCTTGGGAAGATGAAAACAGAATTTCACAAAACAAAATATTCAGCCCACGAAAACGCGGCTTTAAAGAGTAACTACGGTGAGGAACGATGAAAAACAATCCTGAAATGCATGCAAGGCTTTCCGGACGAGCGTGTGTAGTCAACACCTACACATTACTATCAGAAAAGCCTACATTGCATCTGACTAGATCTTAAACTTTAGTGACAATACTATTGCAGTTACGAAACCAGTCAGGGACATTTTCATGAATGCATCCCTATGAATGAATGACCCTGTTCAATCAATCTGAAAACAAAACGACGAGTGAGCCATACTACATGAGCCTGCATGGGATGCACTTATAATATTCATTGAGTTCCCTATGCGACAAGTCAATAAAAACGCATTACATTAAATAATTGGTCTAATAGTCGCCACATAAAGCCCAGTCGTAGTAAGTTGATAGAAATCGGCAACTTTACCTTGTATTCGTTTTGCTTTTTAAATAAGTTATTAAGTTGTTACCGTAAAATGCTACAACTTTGCCAACCGGCCACAAGTTTGTCAGTTGTTTCTATTTTTCACTTCTAAAACTGGTAAAAATATTTGGCTACCTACTACAATTTATAATTTTATGGAAGCACAGGTAGTTTTGAAGTTTTCCATATTTTAACGACAAACGGGGTCTTAACCGTGTAAACTTACGTTTAGTATTATCCTGACGTTTCGGGCATAACGTTTCACCCGTGGTCACAGGCAGACCGTGTCTGCCACGGGTGTAACGTCATGTTAGTCATGTAAGGTCAATGCGGGTAATACTGTCTATTGGGAAAGTCCGTCTACCAACTGATTTTCACCCCTAACTCGACAATATAAGACGCATACTTATGACGGACTTTCCTTACAAATGAAATATTTATGCAGAAATTACCCACACTGACCTTATGTCGTCAACGTTCGTCGTTAAAATATGAGTGATAATCGTGAAAGTTTAAGTCAATAAGTTATTATCATCGGTACAATCTTACATAAATTAAGTCGATCTCAGTATGTCTATCTATTACAATATACCCACAACATAAGCTTTACCTGCCTATTGAGCCTTAAGTAGCTTAGAACTATGCCGACTCGTGTAAGATTCTTATTAGAGTGCTATGTAAGTATAGTCAGAGGCAAAATAAGGAGTACATAAAAATGCTCAAAAATATGTCCCAGAGCACTTTAATTCCTAGTAAGAACGTCGTAGCATATTTATAAGAGTATTCTTTCGATACATATTTTTGAACTTTACTACTTAAATTTTCTACTTGAGTATTGGCATTTCACAGAAACGAAAATAAACTGAATATTTATCGCTCATAAAAACCGTA
>JALPQI010013261.1:0-36742 GCA_025490895.1 Thaumatotibia leucotreta
AAGTTTGCGGTTATGTATTATACAGGGTTACTATACTAGTCCAAAATACTAGCATTTATTTTTACTACTCCTTTGTAACAAAAAAAATACTAATGTTCGAACTCATCCGCAAAAACACGAAATGTAAACATATTACGCATCTATCGACGTGCATAACAGGTGCATTCCGACCAAGCGAACATTCGCTATTCTAACCTCCCACTCTACGAAATTCGATCGTTACACAAAACGTGATTGGTTGATTTCGTAGAGCGGGGGATAGAACAGCGAATGCTCTTTTGGTCTTGTTTAATTAAAATGTCGTCGCGCGCGGCATGGCGGGTTGGATCACCCCTCCCCGCCGCCTTCGTACCGAACCGTCAACGTCTTGTAATTGTAACATAGTGGGTGCCCACTATGTTACATTTGCATGAAGGATAAATTAATAAAAATTTACAAAAAAACTGTTGATTTTATTTGATAAATGTGATCTATTATCAATACCAATGATATGGTAAAATTTATTGTACCGGTGAAAAAGTATACCATCGACTGATAACTGAACATTTGTGTTAGTGAAAACGGAAAGGTATCTTGTCACGGTGTTTAAAATGGACTTTATAAATTAAAGAACTCATAAGGTCTATTTTAAGAGTCGTGACCGTTTCGACAGGTACCTTTCCGTTACAACTGATGCATTTGTGGATTTTATATAGATTGCGATTTGCGATAAGGGTTGTCTAACATAGCAAGTATATAGTTACCGAACAATTCTCAAAGCAAACTCGTTTGAGACTCTTAAAATTCGCAGTCCAGTCGCACGATGGTTGCAGCCACTGCATTCTCACAAACTAAGAGCAATAAAAATACATTTTACCAAATATGGTGATAAATATTGTATTATACATATAACTGACCACCTGCGTGGTGGCGCAGGACCGGTCACTGTGGCAATCTTTGGGAGAGGCCTATGTTTACCAGTGGACGTCTTTCGGCTGTTATGATAATGATGACAGTGATGATAGCTAGATCATCTGTACTCCTATGCCAGCGACACAGCACTTGTGTCAAAAACGTTCGTATTTATAGAAATACAATAAATAGTGGCATAGGCCACTGGCATAGGAGTGAGAACTTGATTTATGCTAGTGGCATAAGAATTAAGATTATTTTGATCACGTATGTGTGTCACTGGCATAGATACAGTTCTTCGGTCACAGACGCTGTGTCATCGGCGTCGAACGTGTTAAAGGCTTACAAAAAATGTTGATTCACGCATTCACGCTATTTATTCAAATAGCAACACAGAGCCAATTGACTGTAATTATGCAGAAAACGACCCATTTCCATTTTTAGCAATGCAGAAAGTAACCGAACTCAATTCCTAAAAGCTCAAAAGTAAGATTCACAAAAAAAGTTGGATGCTTTAATCACGGGAATTCGCAGAAAAAAACTAGATAGGTATTATCGTAATCAATAATCATAGTAATTTGCGCCATTGTAATTGGCGGTAATTATTAACGTTTTACCCAAGATTTACAAATTGTCCTGGTAGGCAACACTTACCGTAATATCTTCTATATTTGGACATTCTTTCCCCAAATTACGAAGTACATGCTCACTGGCAAATCTGGCATCATAGACAAGTTCCACAACAAACTTCCCAAACGTATCAATCACATTATTAAAAAATATTGGATCATCTTTGAGAACCAATATCAGGCATTTACGGCGGCGACGTTGGACATCCAAATCCCAGAAGTTGGTTATGGTTTCAATTCTCAACCGGACATCTGAAAAATGTTTTAAATATTATATTTATTTACGAAGCTTATTATTAGAAGTATTAACAGGGTGCCTCAACTTTTTTCTGTCTGTTATTGCCATGGTTACGGTCTCTTGAGACACGCTGAGTTTATGCAAAATTATGCTGCTTAAATTTATACATACTCGTATACATGCATTATTCTGGTGTAAATAACTAATAAGCCCTTTCCTAAATGGGCCACATACAAACATGGACTATATGCATGTTTGCATAATTTAAGTAGCATAATTTTGCATAAAACCTGCATGATTCAGCTGAAAAAAGTTGATTCACCCAAAAACATCATGTAATAATGCAGCCTTTATTTAACAATTCTGTACAATGGCTCTTTTATTATTCATTCTTTGCATACTGGTGAGATGTCCTAGCTTTCCACAAAAGCTTCCAGTAAAGCATTTTTATTCATTCAATATTTTACGATTCGATTTTGCATAATGACAATTTAATTTATTTAATTGTGAAGATGTGTTACAGCTGAATTGCATTTTTTTACATTATTAAGGATCACACCATGGTGGCCAGTAAAGGCTACATAACAAGGACTGACTGGACTGTATAATAATAAATATAACATTCAAAAATATTTGAAATATTGATTATTGAACCTTTTGAATGATTAAGTAATTTAATAAAAAAGTTTATACTATTACAGCAGTAAACATTTAAAGCAAGCACATGGACTGGACAGTAAGCAACTACAATAGACAACCGTAACTCCAGAGATGTTTGATTGAAAATCACATAGCCCACACTTTAATAAAAAAAACAGTCACTGTGTTAACTACTAAATGGGGTAGAGGACTGATAGATTCCATAGCTCGCCCAGCCCCCTCTTTGACACTTGCACCCTCTTTGGTGACTCACACCCTTATTCATAAACACCTCTTAACTTAGCAAGCTCATAAGTATTATTTGTCCCTTTCGGTCTTATCTATATGTCCATATGGGACATATGGACATATAGATAAGACCGGGAAAACCAAGGGATATTGATTAACGGCAAGAGACTGAACCACCTGCGCTTTGCAGATGATCTCATCCTTATCAGTGATAGCCCATTCAAGTTACAAGAGATGCTGCAAGAATTAACTACTGAAAGCGCAAAAATAGGATTATCAATGAATGCCCAAAAAACCAAGGTTGTGACAAATCATCTCAAACAGGAAATTAGAATAAATAACACAATAATAGAATATGTAGAGGATTATATTTACCTGGGACAAACAATTTCACCAAAGGAACAAACACAGAAAGAAATAAAGCGCCGAATATGCACATCTTGGAAGAAATATTGGACCATGAGAGAAATCTTGAAAAGCCCAGGAATCAGACTTAAAGAGAAAAGAAGAGTGTACAACATATGCATCTTACCCTGCATGATATATGGATGCCAAACCTGGGCACTAAACAAAAAAGATATCCGAGATTTAGAAACCTGCCAGCACAACATGGAACGAAGCATCCTAAACATTAGAAAAATAGACAAAATTACATTAAAAGATATTCGATTACGGACAAAATTTCATGATGTAACAAATAAAATTAAAAAAATTAAGTGGAGATGGGCAGGACACATGATCAGAAATAAACAAGAAAAGTGGACAAAACTGATCACAGAATGGTACCCCATGGATGGGAAACGGAAAAGAGGAGGACAACTACGCCACTGGGAGGATGACTTAAAAAGAATAGGTGGACATATTTGGAGAAGAACCGCTATGGACAGGAAAGAGTGGAAATCTTTAGAGGAGGCCTATGCCGGAGGGCAAGACGACTATGCCGATGTCTAAAAAATATATATATTTATGTTAACAATTATTATTGTAGTCGTTAAATAAAGACTATAAAATAAAAAATAAATAAAAATATGTCCATATGAGCAAAAGGGACAAATAATAATAAATAGGAAAAACAGTGGTTAGTTTAGCAGCAACATAGATAGTCCCTCTTTATGGATACAGTGAAAACTCTGTCTTGCTTAATACTAGCAGCAATATATATTACATGGTTTCGAGCTTGTGCTAAGCCTGCAGTATAAGACATGCAGTTGAAGCAGAAATGGAGAGATTTAAAGAAATAAAAGCTAAATTACACATATTTTCACTTACTATGCAAATAATTGTGCACTACAGCCAGCCATTGCTGGCAGACTAGCCCTACAGACACAATATCCTTTGAAGAAAGATAGTCCAGAACATATTTCCAACAATCATTGTTCATGTAACCCTTAAAGTATGTTCTCCGCATAGTCTGTAATATGACCTTTATTTCAATCTTTTGCTTTAAATGAAATATGTTTTCAAGATCATAAATAAATAAATTATACCTTGTTGAAATAATTTGGAAATGCCTGTGAGACAGAACCACTTGAGAGAATACTACATTTATTTAATCAACCTCTGTAGCTTAGTTCGTAGTGGCCTCGAGTACAATACAAACTGGAGATTACGGATTTGAATCCCAGTGAGGGCATTATTTGTCCTTAGTGTCCTTAGTCATAGCTGTCTATGTATTCCAGTATCTATTATATATATTATATTGTCGCTTGGTACCCACATCACAAGCGTTAATTGAGCTTACTATGGGAATAGGTAGATTTGTATAAGAGGTCCCAAGATATTTCATCATCATCATCAGCCTATGTTAGTCCACTGCAGGACATAGGCCTCTACTATTAACTATGCGTATAGACGCATTAGGAGGTAAATGCCCATAATCGCCACGCTGGTGTGTCCACTATGATGACGATGACGCTGCTGCCCAAGATATTTACTATCTACTTATTTATGAGCATTACTTAGAGCAAATTTGGTAAAATTACAATTATTAATTACGCACTTTCATTCCATAAAACTGGCTTTATAGACCATGACTCACCCGGCGGTTATGAAGGACTTCAGAAACTTTTTCCTCAAAGGAATCAGGCCCTTTACAGCTCGCGAAAGAATCAGGTTCTGCCGCCGTCTCCATTGCTTCGCGTCTGTTTTTTTTCACACACGCCCCCGAATAAAGTAATTTCTTAAAAGTCACGATGGAATAATAACAACAAACAACACTGTATATGTATTGTATTTTGACATTTGACAGCACAACCACAACCACACCACAAAAAATGTTTTGACGTTCCAGTAATGTTGCCAGGCGGCGAAAAGCAACAAGCGGGATAAGCGAATTCCAAAGCTGAACTATACACGGTGCTCGCGAGTATTGCGAAAGATTTTAACTATGCATTCTAGCTAGACATAAAACTAAACCTAACTAAAATGTCAAATTAAAAAAAAAAAACTATTTTTTTAGACTTTTTGAATACTTTTTAACATTTCCAATACTTTTTATCAACAATTTGTTAATTTTTTTTTTGAATGATCAAGTCTAATATTATTTTTTGATTGTCAGGCAAAAGGTGTGGTAATATTAGAACACATTGTGGTAGCATTGTAATCAAAAAGAAGTTTTATGAAAAGTAGAAAAACTTATTTCCATTAAGGTTGATTATCTCTAGAACCAAGCCGAAACCAGGAAATGTTATATAACATTAAATACTCTAAATATGCTCAGGAATTCAGCATTAAAATCTTTCGGAATGCTCACGAGCACCGTGTATACTACGCCTTTAAAATAGTCCTCAGTAACCCAACCACTCAATTTATCCTCGTGCCTAAAGCAGGCCATACACGTAAGGGTTTACCTGACAGGTTTGCCTGTACAGGTCAACTGTTCAGGTAAACCGGAGCGTGTATGTTACAGGTTTTTGCACAGTTCTGTAACATACACGCTCCGGTTTACCTGAACAGTTGACCTGTACAGGCAAACCTGTCAGGTACACCCTTACGTGTATGGCCTGCTTAATAAAGTTGAGGCACATGCCCATTAATAGTTCCGTTTAACTTTCACAATCACCGCTGGTGACGGTCGCAATAGTAAACTGCATAAGTACCAAGTTCGCACTGCGATGATTATGTAAAGAAGCCTCCATTCGCAGTGGAAGGCGGGAATAAGGTTGGGTTGCACCAACTACAACTACACTTTCTGTAGTTAGTAACCCACTTAATACTGGCTGCTCGTTCAGTCTGCACCCGGCTATTTATCAACCGACTTCAAAAAAGGAGGTTCTCAATTCGACTGTTTCTTTTGTTTGTTACCTCGTAACTTTCGGCTGGGTGAACCGATTTTGATTAGGTATTCTTTTTTTATTTGAAAAATGATGCTCACCCATTGGTCCCATTTTAATTTGGTCCAGTTATTACAATGGCATCCATGATAAAGCCGCGGCCACGACATCGGTCTAAGAGATAGTTCGCACGAACGCTTAAAAAGCGTCGCGTTATAACCTGACGTTGGCGGCCCATTATGCTCAATTCGATTTAACGTCCAACGCCCAACGTCGAAAATCAAACAGTGCTCGATAAAAAAGCGCCGCGGTATAAAACCGCCATCGTGTGAATGAATGTAAGGTTTTGCATTTGTTTCATTTGAACGTTTTTTTAACGGCCGCTAAAAAAACGCTCGTGCGAACTAGCTCTAAGGCGACCGGCTTAGCGGAAAACGTATGGTGCTCCCTCTCGCACCCATATCGGCATCCCGGTCCCACTCATGGATTCGCTCGCCGCTGCACGGCAAGCACATCATGGGCGCGGGACGACAAAAACTGCGACATAGAGTTTCCTCGAGCTATGTCACGAATTGGTAGCACAACATGCGCGCGAGATAATGCTGACTCGCGATGATCTATCAAAGCGACATAATTATTTCGCTTGAAAGTCCCACGCGAGATATCCTCAAAATTCGTAGCACAAGTTGAACTTGAGCGATAAAATACATTGCGTTTTAATGTCAAAATGCGACAAATTGTCTTCGAGGTGTGAAGGTGGCGAGAAAGTCGAGAAACACATAAAGTTCGTTACGGATTGCAAATTTAGGCTTTCAGTCGAATTATTATTGTAGCTATGAGCTATGTATTGGTAGTTATGAATAATTTGTTTCAGTACATGCGTTCTAAGGCATTATTTAATGTTTTAATATTAACAAACTTCGTTTCATTACCGACCCTACAGTCGATACCATAAAGCCTGAAGACCCAAGGAGGTTCAATAGAGAATCATATGCTAGTAATCTTTTCAAAAGTAGCGGTTGTAAAGAAGAAGTATTAACGTACCACCAATGCTAATAGCTATTGAATAGAAGTATCTAAGGGCAAGATGCATAATAGTATTAATTGTGATAGCGATGTTCTGTGTAGTAATACCGTACAATTACGCAGCTACATTTTACAAGTACAATATAATTAAGAAAAGCGGCATTTGTACACATAATCTATATAGGAAAAGGTAGATCAGCCTCTATTAGTTCACGGCTGCATGGGCAATGTCCTTTCCTTAGCCTATGCGCATGGACGCATTAGGAGGTTAATATATACCCATAGGCCTCTTTCATACATCTTTGGGGGAGGCCTATGTTCAGCAGGGGACATCTTTCGGCTGATATGATGATGATGATATACCCATAATCGGGAGTAGTGTGTCCACTATGATGATGCTGCTGCCCATCATAGTGGACACACTACTCACACTACTACCCATTGATAAATAAATAGTCAATGACACTTCAATCCTTTAACCGACTCTTACGACACCAACGGGAAGAGTTGTAAATGTAATCTTACTACAGTCTCCACACGGCTAATAACTAGTATTTTAAACAAATTAAAATATATATAATAAATAATCCAGTACGTATTTATTACAAAAAATGTATTTATTATAATAACATGTATTAAATACTCAATGTAACAAATATTTGTATCGTAAAGAACAGTTGAGCCAAACAAGTTTACAATCACAAATATGTTTATAATCTAATTAGTTAATAAACGCCTGTAATTTCTGTTCTATTGTAGACGATCGTCTGAATTGAATGGGCACTTTTATACTTTGCCGCGGAAGTTCGCGTCCACGGCGTTATATTTCTTCCACTATGTGATATTAGATTTACTAACATAAATTGTAACAACATGAAACCTCATAAATATAGTGAAAAAATATCATACACCCGTGGGCTCTAACTTCAACGATATGCTTTAAAACCACCCAACCAAACGCAGGCTGCGCCACGAGCTCGGGCGCCAAGCGTACTCTTGTTGTTCACGACGAGCTGCAGAGCGCGACCCAGCAGCCGCCTTCATGGCTGTTGTGGAATCCGATTTGCTGATTGCGAACCTTTTTCTTCAATTTGCGCCATATCTTTAAACAGTATGAATAATTGATAAATACCATGCTTTATTGACAGCTCCGCAAAAATAACCTGTAGATCAAATAAATAATCGTAGTATGATTTTTACTATACATAATACTATCAGACGCGATGTATGTAACTTAAGGTGTTACTTTTCTTGACCATACTTGACCTTAATAATTAAGTTGGTATATGCAGGATATCGGATATATCAACCACTTTTAGGTCATAGGTATATTGTTTTGGACCTGGAGGATGGATTAAGGAGGCGGGTATCGGGTACGAAAACGAAACCCTCACATTTCTATCATAAATTTAAATGATTTGTACAAGCTTTCATCGAAATACCTGCTGGTAATTCGAAGACCCGATAGATTTATTTTTTGGAGTTTGACCCAATATAGGTACCTACTTCATCTTTTCCGGATCCACATTCTCCCTCTGGAAACTAAGGGTTTAGTTCAACGACATCTTGCTTTGTATTATTATTGGGCTCCGATGACTGAAATATAATTCATAACATACATTTTTATTAAAGAACTATGAACATGAATTTCAAAAAATATACGGTTTAAATGTAAATAATCGTAACTAACATCCACAGTACCTAAGTAACGTATAAAGAGTATAAAAGGCTATAATTAACTTAAATTTTACGTTCATGAGCCATTTAAAATATCGCCACCAAACACAATCTACAAATGTCATGTGAAAGATTATTATTATGACACTTTGACATTTTCATATTAAAATGTCCTATCTCTTTAATCTTTATACTACGTGAACGAGACGAAGTTATCGTGACTAGAGATGTTTCATTTTTAAAGCTTGCTGTTCACTCATCATTCAACATTATTTATACCGATTCAGTGTTGCTAGGAAAGAAAAGTTAGTCCCACACATAAATGGCAACACTTGTTATGTCGCCCGCGGGATGACTCTTTCGCATGGAACTAATTTCTCGAGCTGTTAACTTGTGCTACCAAAATCGAGAAAATGACGGCTAGAAATATAAATTTGACAGCCGCGACATGGGTTTGTCGCAGCGCGAGCTATCTCGCGCTCAATGATGTGCTTACCGGGCTGGTCGCCTTAGACCAATGTCGTGGCCGGGGCATTAGACCATGCACATCGTCGATGATGGGCGCAGGCGCGGATCCAGGTTTTCGTTGAAGGGGGGGCACTGCCCTATGATATGATAGTATTTTATACTTAAAACAGCACCTAGGCATACATATGTCCACTGTCCAGTGTGAAGGGGCAATTGCCCCCATTGCCCCCCCTGGATCCGCGCCTGGATGGGCGTCGATAAATCGGGCACTACCGCGAACTTCGAATGTCGTAAAGATCTGTGTCTCTCCGATGAGTGACAGAGACGCCCGAAATTACGGTTTTTAAAGTTTGCGGAAGTGGAACCCTTTGAAGACGTGAAATTAAAAAGATAATGTTTTTCAGTCGCGATAACTGGTGTCAAATAAAACAGTCAAAATCATAATTAATAACAATTTATTGTCCAGTTCGACTCGACAAAACATGTTTAACATGCAAAAATGGCACAGCAAAATTGTAAACATACCTATTAAAATCTTAAGAGTATCATTTCGCTTACATTAAGGTGCATTAAGACCAAACGACCATTCGCTCATTATATCCCCCACTCTACGAAATCAATGAATTTCGACAAATCACGTTTTGTATAACGAACGAATTTCGTAGTGGAGGATAGAATGAGCGAATTGCTCGTTAGGTCTATATGCACCTTTACTATTAATAATCAGCCTTTAGAATCCATATTCTTCATACTCATCATCACTCTCAATGAAGTCCGAAGAGTAGTAAAATCGTAAACCCCTATTATTGCCAAAGAAGTTGTAACTATCATCAGAGTCTTCGTCGTCATACTCGTCGATGGTGTTTTCGAGTATCACTATCAGGTCTTCGTAGTTTGTCTTTATCTCTTCTAAATTCTGATAACGCTCGAAGCCTCTTTCTTGCTGTTGATAAACAAAAATTTTGCGCTATTGCTTTGATTTATGCGATATCATTGAAAATCAGTTTTTTGAGATTTTATGCTATCTTTGATATACAAATAATCAACAAAAAAATATGTCTACGTGTTTTTGCAATTAGCGAACGAAGCCAATATCCCATAACTCTATGTACCTGGCCTACTACCGCGAAAATTGAAATTCGTAAATTTCGAGGATTTTTCTCTGTCACTCAAACGAAGCCGTCATTAGAGTGAGAGAGACAAATCCTCGAAATTTACGAATTTAATTTTTCGCGGTAGGGCCGATGGGTCAAAATTCTTTTCGTTGTCTTATTTTGTGTCCCAAAAAAACGTGACGCAGTGGTGATTTTTGTATGAGATGATGTTTTGTTTTCAATTTCTGATGTACGCATTAAAATCTAGCGTAAAAAAGAAATACAAGTGCACCGGATTTTTTTAATATACTGTGTTACGTGTCTCAAAGTTAATTGAAATAACAGTCTTCCATTGATCATAAAACACACTGGTTTATTTAATAAATTAATGTAAACTTAAATCTAGCTTAAATATAAGAGGGCGCCAGGTGATCTTTTGTCAGGTAGTCGACAGGGCGATCGTCCAAACCCAGCTGTACTGCTAGCTCAGTGTTCCTCAGGATAGCTTTTAATAGCCGTACCTCGAGGGCATTTCTCTAGGCCCTTCTGTAGAAATTACGGTACACAAAACAAAATACTAAGGCTACTGCCACTGACGAAAATTCCATAAAACAATGTCCAAATATTTCTCAAAATTCGTTATTTGCATTTAAATCACCATCACAACACCAGTGCTGGACATGTACGTATCATCACCTGATTTTGGTTCAAATGCCCCTAGTCCTTTATTATTCCGTGTGTCATGCCCTCAATGTTGATTTAAATTATAATATTAAAATTGAAACTTAGAAAAAGTTTATCCGTGCCAGGGTTTGAACCTCCGACCATCGTTTTTGTAGTCAGGGCCACAACCACTGAGCTATCAAAGCAGATAATCAAATGAACGAAACAAGCGACCAGTTTCATCAACAATCTGCCTACAAGCTATTTTGCACCTTAACCTATAACATATAAAGTTGATCTCACAAAATTAATATAACATAATATACCCCTTCCCTCTTTAAAAATAAATAAATTACTACAATTTTTTTTTTTTTTTTACATAATAGGGCTTCAAATCCTTGACGTGCCATACGCCAATATTTTTACCGTGTACGTTGTTCAGTCGGAACACTATTTCCGATAATTTATCTGTTATAATTGCTTTATCGAACCTAGGAGCCAGCTTTGCCATAAATTTATCACTTGCCTTTGATAAACGTTTAGCTTTTTTCCAAACCACATCTCCTACTTCAAAATGTTCAGACCTTCGCTTTCGATCGTAATGCTGAGCACTATTGTAATGTGCTCTCCTGATCCTGTCTTGCACTGTGTTGAAAATCTCACTACGTCTTTCAATATTTTCCAAATATTGAACCGTGTTCACTGCATAACCGTCTGCCAAACTGGATGACGGTATTGACGGTGCTTTCACAGCTGTTGTCGTTATATTTGCGACCGTTGTCTCCCTGCCTAAAAATAAGTAAGACGGTGTGTACCCAGTTGTCTCATGTACAGCCGTTCGGATCGCATGCCCTATTTCGTCTAGGTTACTGTCCCACTCGTTGTGCTTCTTAGACTTAATATATGACGAAATCATTGTCCCTATGACACGATTCACCCTTTCAGTCGGATTGCTTTGAGGATGGTAATGTGGGGTGTAACGTATTTCTACGTTATATTTTGCCGCCAAGTCCTTAAACAGTTTTGATTCGAACTGCTTTCCATTGTCGCACACAATTGCTTTTGGAGCTCCAAACAGAAAAAATTGTTTCTCGATAACCTCACACATTTTATCTGCTTTACCCGTGCGAAGAGGAAAGATCAAGGTGAATTTACTAAAAAGACAAGACATGACCAGTAACATGGTGTTACATTTTTTACTCTTCGGAAAGGGACCCATGAAATCCATGGATACCGTTTGCCACGGCCCCGTAACTTCTCGATGTCGTCCCATGTACCCTAATGGCAATTTCTGTAACACCTTCTGACTAGCACAGCATTCACACTCATTGACATACTGTTTTATGTCCTTCAACATGTCATGCCAAAAAAATCTCTGTTTAACTCTCATCAGCGTTTTCCTAATGCCTAGATGACCTGAAACCGGGCTATCATGGCATTCCTGTAGAACTTTGCGCCGTAACGTTTCCGGAACATACAATTTCCACAGATCTTCCTCATCAGGAAACTCCTTCATCGGTATTTTTTTTATAGAGTAGGCCATCCGAAATCAACCACCCTGAGCTATCGCTCCCAGCAGCTACTTTCAATACCTTATCTCTGTACCAGTCATCCTTATGATGTTCCAGTATCTCGATTAACCCTAACTCACACTCCAGCTGCACGACTCCTCTAGATAGTGCGTCAGGAACTGTGTGAGACTTTCCTGGTCTGTGGATAATATCAAAATCAAACTGCTGTAGCTTCATAGCCCAGCGTGCCAACCGGCCATGTGGATCCTTCATCTTGTGTAGCCACTGAAGAGCACTGTGATCTGTAACTACTGTAAAATGTACACCATCAATGTATGGTCTAAATTTTTCTACCGCATAAACTACACTCAACAGCTCCCTTTCGGACGTCGAGAACTTCATCTCACTGTCAGTCAACTTCCGACTTAAATAAGCTATCGGTTGTTCTTCACCATCTAACTTTTGACATAATACGGCACCAATACCAATGTTTGATGCGTCGCACTGGATAAAAAATGGCTTTTCATAATCCGGACATGTCATCACCGACGTCGATGTGAGCAATGTCTTGAGCTTTACCCAAGCGGACTCTGCTTCTTTTGTCCAAACCAACTTCTTTGCCTTTTTCCCCTTAGTTAGGTCATGTAGAGGTGCCGCTACTGTAGCAAAGTCTTTAACGAAGCGTCTGTACCAACTGGCAAGCCCTATAAACCGTTTCAGTTCGGTAAACGTCCTCGGCCTTGGAAAGCCTAATATTGCCTCAACCTTCTCAGGATCTGTCCGAAGCCCCTCTTTATCCACAATATACCCCAAGTACCGTAGACTAGCCCTAGCAAAGTGACATTTCTCTACGTTTATGGTCAAGTTAGCTGCCTTCAGAATGAACATTACTTTCCTTAACAGCGCGATATGTTCCTCGAAATCAGCTGAACAAATTATGATATCGTCAAGATAAGCCCATACCTTGTCCTCTTCAGCACGGAATAACATGTCCATCAACCGCTGCTGCGTCTGTGACGCATTGACCAAACCAAAGGGCATGACCTTGAAGTGAAAAAGGCCTCGGCCTGGCACCGCGAAAGCCGTCTTCTCCTTACTGCTCTCGTCGAGCTGAATCTGCCAAAATGCTGACTTGAGGTCGATGGTACTTAAAAACTTCGCATTTCGTAAATTAGCTAGGACGTTAGCAATTCTGGGTAAAGGATATGTGTCACGTTTCGTTACTCGATTAAGCTGTCTACTATCTAGACACAACCGATTATCCCCATTAGGCTTTTTTACCACGACCACTGGTGAACACCATGAGCTGTAAGACGGCTCTACTACATCCTTCGACAGCATGTCATTTAATTCTGCCTCGATCGTTTTCTTTACCACCGGTGAAACATTGTACTGTCGCTGATATATGGGCTTACTGTCCGATGTATCAATAGTATGCTTCAGTATTTCAGTTCGCCCTAAACCAGTTCCTATTGACACTTTCATCTCATCTATCAAACCCTCTAAGCGGTTCTGCTGCTCTGCCGTAAGATTTTCCCTCGCAATTAAAATTGGGCTCTTGCTCTCCATTTCACAAAGCTGTTCATAACCAAAAGTTATTTCACTTCTAAACCGTAATCCTATCCCGAAATTCTTGAAAAAATCCTTTCCTAACACTAGATCCTGCTTCAACACTGGCATAATCATTATTGGCATTACTCTGAATTGCCCATCAAAATTTATAGGCACATCAATTATTTCGGTAATCTTTTGTGGTGCACCATCTGCCGTACTAACCCCGTCTGGTTGCACACCATTGGACTTAAGTCCCAGTTGTTTCAAAACACTCGCAAACTTTAAATTTCCAGTGGTACGGTTAGCACCAGAATCCAGTAACCCCGTACAAGTGCATCCCATAATACTTAACTGCACATAAGTTCTATTGTCGTTATGCTTGCTTACTAATAGTGGACATAACTCATCATCATTTTTAGCAAAAAAACACCTTACAGTTTCTAACCATTCCTGCCACTCATTACAGTCACGCTCCAGGGAGAAATTTATTTGGCAGTATTCAAATTTCTCCCTTGAACGTTTCCCTTACACATACAATCCTTTACCGTAACCCCAAACTTCCCACACTTATAGCAAAACATCCTCTGTCTTGGTGTCTTGCACTCTCTAAAGACATGCCCAGTCTCGCGACAATTCCAACAGCGCTTCGTAATTGCTGGACTTGACGCCCGATCGGAACTGGTTTTTGTTTCTGCAAGTTCCTCAATACTATTTGTACTAGGGGCCGGCCCTGATTTTCCATCCCTATACGCCAGGTCTGGTTCTAACATAACCTTTAGCATAGTTGGTTGTTGAAAGTTCTCACAGTTGATCTTTGTTCTTTCCACAATCCTAAGCACATTTATCATTTCTTGCACTGACCCAAAGCTACCTAAATCTCTGCATACCGCTTGTTGAAAATAAGGTTGTAAATTCTTCAAAATGATCAAAAGCTTTTCGTTTTCCGTAATTCTATTGGGTAACCTATTAAACATGTTTTGCATAACCGATATATATATTAACACTGACTCGTTACTCCCCTGAGTGCGTGCTCTAATTTCTGCCAATAGTTCTTCCTGGTAGTAGGGCTTCTGAAACGCCCGTTTTAATAGGATAACCAGCTCGTCCCAACTGCCGACGTATTCTTTGTTAGCCCTGTACCAAATTAAAGCATCACCCTCAAAAAAATCAACAGCGTAACGCCACAAATCACCATCTGTAGCATTTCTGGCATCTTTTAGCTCAAGAACCCGCTCTATAAATGCATTCACGCTCATTTCCTTTCCTCCCGAAAATTTCAGTCCCCACTGATAGATCGGCACTAACTTCCGCTTAGGTACATCTTCCTCAAAAGTTGACGAGCGAGCTAGTCTCGATCTACTATGCCTATCCTCCGTCCAACCACTAGTTGCAAACGCGACACTGCGATCTACCTTGTTTCCCTCTACCAGACCCTTGTCCTCAACACACGTCTCGTGTCCACTTTCTACCTTTCCTGAGAATCCAGCCTGTTTCTCAAGCTTATCTATAATTTTTGCACCCAAGTCACCTAAGGTATTCTGTAATATTTCTTTATCCAACGCAGTCAAATTTTCATCCTCAATTACCTCGTCCCGTCCTTCCAACTTATTAAGCAATTCATCACATTTTTGCAAAAGCTCTTCTTTGTGGACCCGAACATCCTCTATGTCACGGTCAACGAGTGCTAGTCTATTTTGAACATGATACAGTCTGGAAACCAGCCGTCTAAACAAAGGCCTATCTGGCTTACCGGTTAACTCCTCTATATAGTTCGATAAAACATTTATTTTTGCCGAACATACTTCCAGCTCATACGTCACTGAGCTCGCTTGAGGGGCTTTCAATGTACGTGCGGCCTCCTGAGATTGCTCGACTAATAATAATTCGGACAACAATTTCTTTAATACCGGCACTGTAGTCGATTTTAGTGTAACCCCTCGGCACGCTAACTCATATAGCAATTCATCCTTCAACAAGAACTGCGGATCCATTTTTTTTTTTTTTACAACAATTATTATTAATTCACTCGACACTACTATTGTTAAAAGTACAAAACAACTATCTATTAGGAGTTACAGAACAAAACAAAAAAAAAACACCTCAAAAAACAACAAAAAAATATAGCAATACTACACATCAACAAAATTAAAATTATATTCTAAAGTGAGGCTCTATTTACTGACCCGAAATTCCTACAAACTGCATATCATTCAACAAATGTAACTCATACGTTTTCACTACACAGCCAAAAACATTAGTTGCAAAAAAAAACGTAACTACCTACGATTTATAAATATCTAACTCGTAATAACACAATTACTAAACTCTAAACTAAGGACTATATAATACAAATACACATTTAAGAAGGTTGCACACTAATCAATAAGCACCTTCAATAATTTTCGATTGCAAGCAACAAATAAATGCAACTCAAATTACAATTCACCTCAATGACCTTTGGACTGTGCCGACTGTTTAACAACTAACGAACATTTTATCGTTGTGCGCCATTGTTACGTGTCTCAAAGTTAATTGAAATAACAGTCTTCCATTGATCATAAAACACACTGGTTTATTTAATAAATTAATGTAAACTTAAATCTAGCTTAAATATAAGAGGGCGCCAGGTGATCTTTTGTCAGGTAGTCGACAGGGCGATCGTCCAAACCCAGCTGTACTGCTAGCTCAGTTTTCCTCAGGATAGCTTTTAATAGCCGTACCTCGAGGGCATTTCTCTAGGCCCTTCTGTAGAAATTACGGTACACAAAACAAAATACTAAGGCTACTGCCACTGACGAAAATTCCATAAAACAATGTCCAAATATTTCTCAAAATTCGTTATTTGCATTTAAATCACCACCACAACACCAGTGCTGGACATGTACGTATCATCACCTGATTTTGGTTCAAATGCCCCTAGTCCTTTATTATTCCGTGTGTCATGCCCTCAATGTTGATTTAAATTATAATATTAAAATTGAAACTTAGAAAAAGTTTATCCGTGCCAGGGTTTGAACCTCCGACCATCGTTTTTGTAGTCAGGGCCACAACCACTGAGCTATCAAAGCAGATAATCAAATGAACGAAACAAGCGACCAGTTTCATCAACAATCTGCCTACATGCTATTTTGCACCTTAACCTATAACATATAAAGTTGATCTCACAAAATTAATATAACATAATAACTGAATCTAAACAGCAACTAAAAGCGTGACAGAGTGGAATGAAACAAGACAACGAAAATAATTTTGACCCACCTGTTAGGGTCAGTTCAGTACACACAAGAGTCTCGACGCTATGCGACAATACGAATAGAAATCCAAAGACTTTTTATTCCAAAATAGGCAAATCTAAGGTTTTTCCTCAGAATTTCGAGCTGGAGCCTCATGTTTTGTATTCCATTTTTGTAACTATTGTTGAAACACTTTGTACAGTGGTTACAAAATGGAACGTACGGTAGGTAAACTATAGAAACAATTAGGACATTTTTTCTAGATTTTTGTTTAGATTGAAAGAGCTCGTTATTCAGTATAGGAAAAACATAAAATAACCTACCACAAAAATTGTTCTTGTTGGATTGTTATCTACAACTAAAGTGAAACTCAAATATATTAAAATGTTATCGAACCGAGTTACTCACGTATTTAAGTCCATGATTGCTCGACATGTTTCGTCACAACAAGAGGGTCCTCGTCCGGAGTACCCTCGGTCAAAGCCCGACGCGTCGACACTGTCAGCCATCGTCGACTTAATTACGTGAGTAAGCGGGTTCGATATTTTAATATTGTTAGATTGATCTCGAAAGTTCCCTATTCCATGGTACGTATACGTACCATGTAGTACTCGTCGGAGAGGTTAGTGTGACTGATGTCGAGCCGTAGAGGGCGGCCGGGCGCCGCGGCGCTCCGCGCGGCCGCCGCTCGGGCCGGCAGCGCAGCGGTCAGCCGCTCCGCGCCGCCCACCCACAGCAACTGCCCACATACCACATGTGTACATTTTATTATGCCCTGGTTCCTAGTCCTTTAACCTTTGCAACTCCTTCCCTCTCGCTTCAAATTGTGACATACACGCCAGTATCTCTACTAATGAACAACGAAAATAAACCTTATCTGTCACCGCGACAGTTACTTTGACAGCATACTCGATGACCACTTTAGTGGCTGCTGGCGTGGTAGGCAGGATAACACACGACCACTTTAGTGGTTCTTGGCGTTGAAAAGGTTAAGCCATTTCCACATTTTTCTTTTAATTTATAAATATATGAAATATATTACTATGAAAACGTTATTAAACTCGCGTATATTAACTATATCTTGGGACATCTTACACAAATCGACCTAGTCCCACGGTAAGCTCAATTAAGGCTTGTGATGTGGGTACCAGGCGACGATATATATAACAGATAGATACATATAGATACTTAAATACATAGACAGCCATGACCAAGGAACAAACATTTGTGATAAATAAATACACAAAGAATGCCCTCGCCGGGATTCGAACCCAGAACCTCCAGCTTCGTAGGCAGGGTCACTACCAACTAGGCTACGGAGACTGACTGACTATTTTAACTTCATTCCGACGTTTCGAACACTTTACAGGGTTCGTGGTCTGCGGACGTCATACGCGAGTTTATCCGTTTTCATAGTTTTATTTTATAAAATATGGTTTGTCTAGAGCGCTTGAGAACAGCGGCTACAGAAATTATACTGCTGCTATGTTTATGTTAATGCGTCTATACGCATGCGTCATAAGAGAGGCCTACGTCTAGCAGAATTGAAATGTGACTGATGATGTGATTTGGCTATACCTCGAGCTGCACGCAGCTAGCGACCAGAGCCACCACGTCATCGTCGGAGGCGCTCGTGAACCGGTCCATCCAGTCTGACAGGAACCACCAACAGGCACAGGTTACACTGGCAATACCTCGAGCTGCACGCAGCTAGCGACCAGAGCCACCACGTCATCGTCGGAGGCGCTCGTGAACCGGTCCATCCAGTCTGACAGGAACCACCAACAGGCACAGGTTACACTGGCAATACCTCGAGCTGAACGCAGCTAGCGACCAGAGCCACCACGTCATCGTCGGAGGCGCTCGTGAAATGGTCCATCCAGTCTGACAGGAACCACCAACAGACACAGGTTACACTGGCAATACCTCGAGCTGCACGCATCCAGCGACCAGAGCCACCACGTCATCGTCGGAGGCGCTCGTGAACTGGTGCATCCAGTCTGACAGGAACCACCAACAGACACAGGTTACACTGGCAATACCTCGAGCTGCACGCAGCTAGCGACCAGAGCCACCACGTCATCGTCGGAGGCGCTCGTGAACTGGTCCATCCAGTCTGACAGGAACCACCACCAGGCACAGGTTACACTGGCTATACCTCGAGCTGCACGCAGCTAGCGACCAGAGCCACCACGTCATCGGCGCTCGTGAAGTGGTCCATCCAGTCTGACAGGAACCACCAACAGGCACAGGTTACACTGGCAATACCTCGAGCTGCACGCAGCTAGCGACCAGAGCCACCACGTCATCGTCGGAGGCGCTCGTTAACTGGTCCAGCCGCAACGACCGCAGCCGGTCACCAGCCAGCTGACCGATCACAGCCACCCAGTTTGACAGGAACACTGCACCAACAGGCAAAAGTTACAAAGTAAAGATACGATCAATGGAGAGAGCTATGGAGAGAAGTATGTAAAATATACAAAATGTATCAGTACATCATCATGCATCAGTAACCGAAATAGCTCTCCGAATCGCTAAACTGAAGTGGCAGTGGGCGGGGCACATTGCGCGTAGAACCGATGATTCGATAGAGTTTATTAATCTGCATAACATATATTTTTTTTAGAATTTTATATCGCGTAGTTTAAAAAATAGAGGGGGGGGACACATTTTTCAGACTTTGAGAGCTGATATCTCGAAAACGATTTGCTTAAATAAAAATGAGATTTATAAACCTTCATATCATTTTCAAAGTCCTTTCTATTAATACCCCACACGCTTATATACCACAAAAAAAAATTTTCTATCCCTCAGTTAAAAATGTATGGAGGGCCCCCACCCCAATGTTTTTTTTTACAATTTAGTATCTTAGCGTATCATCCTGTAGCGGTTCATACAACACATATCTTTACCAAATTTCGTTACTGTAGCATTTATAGCTTCCGAGTAAATCGGCTGTGACAGACGGGCAGACGGACATGACGAATCTATAAGGGTTCCGTTTTTGCCATTTTGGCTACGGAACTCTAAAAACGTCCCCCGCGCACGCCGAAAACACGACGACAGGAAAAGATAAGGAAGAATATAAGAAACTGGAGAAAGTCTTCATCCAGTTTAGGCACATGTAATAGTTATGTTCTTTGATATTATAATAATGCACTATGTTAACATTACAATTGAGATTGTTGAAATAAAATAATAAATAAGTCTTATTTTTAGAGGAATCTGTATCCATACATCTAACCGATAAAAGTAATTGGAAATACATAAAGGCTATAAATCATTCAAATTAGGCTAATGGCACACTTGAACACATACAAAATCCTGAGCGATACACAATACGCGTATCAAAAGTCCAGAGGTACTAGCCAAGCCATTGATACCTTAGTTAATGTAAATAAACTAAAAGAAAAGCTTAAAGTAGCAGCGATATTTCTGGACCTAAGTTCCGCATTTGACATGGTTGACCATAGAATACTTATGGACAAACTGGAGTTTTATGGCGTTAGAGGCAGAGAGTTACAACTTGTAAACTCATATTTTAATAACAGATCACAGTTTGTTGAAATCACTAACGTAGACGGAAACTGCGAGAATGTCGTAAGATCCAAATCTGTTAAACTTAAAAGCGGAGTGCCTCAAGGTTCCATTTTAGGTCCAGTATTCTTTATTATTTATACAAATGACCTTGTGCAATATGTTATGAAGGGCATACCCGATATTGACTTAGTTATTTTTGCTGATGACACTAACGCCATTGTAAACTCTTCTTCACTGGAAGATCTCAATAATAAGGCCAATAGAGCTTTAGAATTATTTAACATCTGGTTCAGCTGTAACAAATTAAAGGTAAACCCAGGCAAAACAAGTGCTATGCTCCTCCGGTCTACAGTAAGGCAAAAGGACTCACTAAATCTCTTCTTTTGTGGTGAAAAAATAAAAAATGTAAATACAGTTAAGTTTCTTGGCATCCACATTGACGATCTACTTAATTGGAAAGATGAACTTGCAAGTATAGATGGTTATGTTAGTTCGTCTTGCTATGTTCTGCGCAGTCTGAGAGACTTAGTTGATCGTAACACCCTAAAGATGGTCTATCACGCGTTAGTTGAGTCTAAACTTCGCTACAGTGTCAAGCTCTGGGGAAATAGTTACAACTACAACATACAGAAAGCTTTTATAATCCAGAAGCGAGCTTTGAGGACCATAGTGCGTATTTCACAAAGAGACTCTTGCAAGGACTACTTTATCAAGCTTAACATACTGACAGTCCCGTGTTTGTACATCTTACTAATCCTTACAGAACTAATGAAAAATCTGGACCAGTATGAAACCGCTGAAGAAAGGGAATTGCGGGTGAACACAAGAAAAAAATATTTACATTGTAAACTGCAGCCAACACTGAAAGTAGTCAGTCATTGTGCACAATACCAGGGTGTGCAACTGTTCAACAAGCTTCCGACAGAGTGGAGGAAGGTCACTAGCTTTAACACCTTTAAAAATAAATTATTGACAGTCTTATTGCGAGAATCCTTCTACTCTATTGAAGAATTTGCAAACTTTTTTTCTGATATTGTATAAATGACATTTTTTACGTTCTAAGCTATATTTATTCATGATACTATAAAAATACAAATGTAAACCAGCAATATAGATGGTCCTAATTGAAAATATTATTATTATTATTTTTTTTTTTGTTTAAATTATATTATGTTTAACTGTAGAATTAAGAATTGTAAATAGTTGTATAATTACTGTATTTATTATAGTTGTGTAGTTAGAATTTAAGAATTAGATATAGTCATACATATATTCAGACACAATTGTAATATTGTTATTGAATTAATAAAATAAATAAAAAATAAATATACACAATGATTCATAATCGGTGACCAGGACCATTTTTTCTAACTCAGTAATTCATGTAGATCACGTTGGAGTAGTAATTGCATGAAAACAGGCTTATTTTTGTTATCATACAAATTTACAACTATTTACAAACTTTGAACTATATAATACTGGACACTGTGACATAGGTTCATCAGCTGAATAGCTGCTCGCCTATAAATTAAATAATAAATAAAGACATTAAAATCCACTCACACTGACAGTCCAGCAGCTCCAAGCTCCGCAGCTCCAGGCAGCTCCGCGCCACATCCTCCACGTGCCGACACTCCACCGGCTGTCCCAAGCTCAAGTGCTGCAGGTGATGCAGCAGCCCTACCTGCTCCGCCCAATCCCGTCGCAAGGGACAGTGCAGATCCAATCGTTCCAGTTTCCCCATCTTACACAACACTGACTGTATCGCCTCATCTATCCCCCAACTGTTACTAACCAACTTCAACTCTCGCAATTCAACAAACCGATCAACAATCGAAATCAACTGTTCAAGATCATCTATAGCATTACATTCTTTAAGTGTAAAGGATTTTAATTTTGAAAAGTCTAAACTGTTTAAACAACGACCGTTAAAATCCTTGCAAGTAATTATTTCTAATTTTTCTAAGGCTCTATCAGCAATGAATTGGCTCATACATCCTTCTGGTACCTGAAAAAATAACATTTTTAAACATTAGATATTCGATATCCGTCTTAAACCAAAGAATACCAAGTTTATCAATGGAGGTGAGGTTTTTTATTTTAGTTCAGACATGTAGATCTAATTCAATGTATTTTTAAACCTCTGCCACTGTTGAATAGGCAATGTGACATATGTTATATCTTATTATCAACATCATAATGTTCAAAATGAGTCTGCGGGACCTCACCTCAGTAGCAGAGTGTTAAACAAGTATTGGAAATAGATACATTAAAGTATGTATGGTACTCTTGAAGTCTTGACACAAACCAACATGAACCCAGCATTCCTAGTCTTGACAAAAAAAGGAGATGTGTCATTAATTCATTTCAGTATATACTTACAGAACACCAATAGAAACACACATGTTGTAGGGCTTTGAAGTTCTCTCGAAGATTATGCTGAACTAAATGTTCGAGTTGACATCGAGTTTTAGTAATCTGCAATATTTTTACATATCAATAATATTAGTACTGAAGAAACAAATTTGGGACTAAACTTTACTTATATGATTATAAAATGTACTTGTTTGGGATCTGTGAACACTGAATTTCACAAATATGTGGATCTGTAAGTTTATGGTGGTACCATTTGTCATTTTCCCTGTCAGGTTCTAACAAGTATGTAAGTGTGAAAATGAGGCGTAGCATGATAAATCTGTGACAATGCTAAGCCACCTGTTCTAGTGCATCCGCAATCTTTCTTATTTAATTATATTTCATAAATAACAATTTAAAGATTCAATGTTGGTACAGATAAATGAATGACCAAAGATTTACCTAATACCTAAAGAAGTTTACAAATATTATTGTAATACCTGAAGAGATTTTAAGTTCGGGCAGTTTTGTTCAATCATAGCCAGATCTTCCATGTCATTACAGTAAATGAACGAAACTGATGAGCCTAGTTTTTTCAACCAACTTTCAATTGACTTATATCTGTCTGCTCGTAAAATACAGGTGTTGTGCTTTTTTTCAATTTTCCAATGGTCTTCTTCAAGGCTAATATGGACTCCTATAAGAGACAACAGTGCACCTTTATGTTGTATCACACTACAGTTTCTTATATCATATTGGTCATGCAAGTTAATTGGATGAGAGAAGTTTTCATTACATATAATAAAGCTGAAGAGGGTCGAAAGTCTGTACATTAGATATAGAGGAGATCTTCAAATCGATAATGTGAATTCAGAGTGACAAATAATTAGCAGAGTCCACGTTGGCCGAGAAGTCTCGCGCAATAATTTTGTTGAGAAGCGGCTCATTCTACCGGTTAATGAGGTCCGAATGTTCACCTTGCAAGTACGTCAGTACCACCGCTTGCCAGCCGCGGCTGACGCTCTCCGTCCGTATGAGGACCCGCACAGGCACGTACCGCAGCACGGCGCGCCAGCAGTCCTCGTTCAGGTAGTCCAGAATTGTACCCTCCTCATTGTTTACTTCTTCTTCCAACATCTTTAATGAATATTGTAAAATACTAACTAATTTGCACTTGGCAAGAAGATTATGATTTTCAGTGCTTATTTCACAGTAATATTAAGGCGATACTTACTTTTCTCGCTTAATAACTGTTTTTCAAACTTAAATTAAAGTAAGTACTAACAGAAACAGAAACTTTAAAACTTGACATTGACATGACATGTTTTTGTGGGAAAACTGACGTTTCTCAATCAATGTTGCCATTTGATGTTAAGGGCTCTACAAGCAATACGGATTTATAAACCAACAAACTGAATGCTTGTTGGCATATAAAATAGTGTAGTCTAGTAACTTATCAATTGAAAACCGCGCCAAATTTAAATTTCTCTGAACGGACAACGATTCGCGATTACATGTTTTAAATTTGGGGTTTTTTTATACTCCCAAGTTGGTTTGCCCGACTGCTACTGATTCGACCGAATGGTATAAATACAAAAATAAAAAATATGTAGTTTACTGGCGTCATTGAAGGAAGCTGGTAGAAAGGCACGTCCGCCCATATCATTTCACATGTCAGTATAATAACTACTTACGATTGGGATTACATTGTAATCGAAATTACATTAATTCATAACTAAAATTACTAGACTACTTAATGATATCCTCGTGACGCATTCAGTTTATTTGAATTATGACAGCAAAATATTTATATCGGTTTTGAACTTTGAGGATTTAGTAATGGAGTCGGCTTCATATCGTTTCCCCTCTGCCAAAGTAGTGCAGTCATTCAAGCATTATTGCTCCGAATTTTTTTACTGTGAACCGAATTGCATACAATTTTGGAATTAGGTTCATCTTACCCTTAACTTCAAAAGTGAAAATGATTTGAACTCCGCAACCACCCTGGGGGTGGTTGCCACCCCTTCTCGGGGGTGAATTTCTTTTTTTGCTAAATAAGCTCGAATATCGATAGAAAACCTAATTTTAAGCAAAAAATCATCCATAAAGTTTTTCAAAAAATCCAATAGTTTTCAAGTTATTGGCAATTGAAAATTCGCAATTTTTCCACGTTTTTCATCGGTTTTTTGCAAATATCTTCAAAAATATACGTTGTATCGAAAATTTTTCAAAAGCAAAATTGTAGCAGGTAAAACAATGAACAATTTGGTTTTTTATAAACTATTCTAAGTGCAATATTAAGCTAGATATTAAAGATCAAAACCGTTTTTTATTTTGTCTGAATCGATGTGGTCAATGCCATCTGGCGGCGAGCAGATGCATTTTATGCATTCTAATACAAAAGGGTTTTATAGTGCTTGAAATAAGCTTTAAAATGAGTACTATTAACAGTCTTTTGCACGTAAAATAAGTGAGCTGTATTGCAAATAAGGGGAGCATCTAATGTTTTTTCTTTTAAATGAATGGGTTTCATAAGTGCCATTTCCACCAAAATTAAAATTAATCGTATTCCGCCTAGAATTAACTTTACTATGAAGAGCTTGATAGATAGTATCAGTTTGGCTGCTTCAGAACACACAGTTTTCAAAAAAGTCACGATTCAAAAAAATAACTAAATTAAAAATTTTTAAACATCCCACTTTCTTTTCATAATATCTCAAAAATTACGACAGATACGCATAAAAGTGTGTGGAATAAAAATTAACGTATTTTTCTGACAAACAATTTGTTGTTTTTGTTTTTTCTGTCAAACATAAATTGACGGAGTTGTGATTGTTTAAAGAGCGCGTGGCAGCGCAATCACAGCCTCTCTTAAGCCCTTTAACCCTTCACCGTTTTCGAAAACGGTTTTTTACTATATATTGCAATGAAGGATGTTGTAGCTCTCTTAATTACCTTTACAATGGTTTTTAACCAACTTCAAAAAAGGAGGAGGTTTACAATTCCACGAAATCTTTTGTTTTTTTTTTTATGTATGTTCCCCGATTACTCTAAGACGCGTCGACCGATTTAGAAAATTCTTTTTCTGTTTAAAATGGTATATACATTGTAGTTGGTCCCATTGTCATCGGGTCCAGATCTGATGATGAGATCCTGAAGAAATCGAGGGAACTCTTCAAATGTTGTAGGCACACATGACATTTTTCATTTATTTTCGAAGACTAATCAAGTATTTACATCTAGTCATGAACGTCTTAAGTTGGTGATCTGATGATGGAAGGTACAACTCCTTAGCGATTGGGTGTTGGGGGATAATTCTTTAAATATAACATATTTCGTGTATTTTTGAAGCTAGTCGAGTATTTACCTTTAGGTGGTCATCGTTTCATGTTGGAGAGCTGATGATGAAAGGTACAACTCCTTAGCGATTAGGAGTTGGGAGATATTCCTTTAAATATAACAGGTTTCATGTATTTTGGAAGCTAGTCCAGTATTTGCCTTTAGGTGGTCATAGTCTCGTGTTGGTGAGCTGACAATGGAAGGTATCTCTAACTCCTTAATGATTAGGAGTTGGAGGATAATTCTTTGAATTAACAAATTTCATACATTTTCGAGATCTATTCAAGTTTTTGCGCGTAGTAGTTATCGTTTCATGTTAGTTAGCTGATGAAGGAAGGAACAACTCCTTAACGATTAGGAGTTGGGGGATGATTATTTTTGAAGGTATTCGAGTATTTGCGTTTTGGTGGTCATAATCTCATGTTGGTGAGCGATGATGGAAGATTGACATTCCTTAACGTGTAGGGATTGGGGTATTATTCTTGGGGTATAAGAGTGTGGAATAATATTTAAATCCTTATCATTTTATCAAAAAAAAAACAAATTTTTTGTCAATGGGTAGTTTTCAAGTGTTGAAAGGGGGTTAAAAATGTGATCATTATTATAGAGGATATTAAATATTATTTTCTCTATACTTAAATCTTTTTATGTCATACTAAAGTATTTTTGTGATTTTTTCAATTTAGAGGTTGTTTGCAAGGATTGTAAGATTTTCGAGGGATTAAAAATCATTTTAATATGAGGTAATTATGTTAGAAATTACTTTACGATTTCACCACTTACTATTAGACATGTTTTCTAGCGATAAAATGGCTTAATGTAATTTCTTCCATTAAGGGGTTGTTTACACCCCTTAAAAATAATAGGCGGAGTTCAGATTATTTTCACTTTTGAAGTTAAGGGTAAGATGAGCCTAATTCCAAAATTTCATGCCAATCGGTTCACAGTAAAAAAAATCGGAGGTAATACCGTATTTTTCGCTACAATGACTGCACTAAAGACTTTGGCCAAGAATTTGTACATTGACCAAACCTGTTTATAAAAACTATTTCATTAATCGATTCTTCGCAGTCTTGTAATCGTTATGTACCCGTAACAAGCTCCGTCAAAATGCCTGTATGTGCTATGTATGGATTCAAAACTCGTTCAAATACATCATGTATACAAAATATGCGATACCATTTCATATCTTGCCTTTATTTGTTTATATTACAACATTTTATTACATAAAATTGTTCAAGAAAATCAAGTACCAGGGAATCGATAAAGAATCGGTTTCAAAAATATCGCACACAATTCGTATTTTCATTTTTGACTGATGGAGAAAGTTTGACATTTATTGTATTCTCGTATTTAAGGTTAATAAGGTCTACCCATCTTTAAATTTTGTAGGAAATATCAGACTTAGTGAATGAAGTAAGACAGAAGACTCTGCCTTGGTTTAATGTTAAGCTTATATGTAAGCCAATAAGGTTGAATATTTATTGCGCTTATTTGGAATACGAATTACGCGCGAAAATACATAGTGATGTGAACGTTACTCTTTATGACACAATGTCGAGAGTAGGTATAAAATGTCGAGATACGGACACTTGTGTTTACGTAGGTATATTAGTGTTCTCACAGTAAGTAAATAAAAACACAGTCTTATCGAATTCAATAACTTCATTTTTACAAGTGATACTTAACGCTAGTTGGACCTAAATATATTATAAATTGTATTTAGGTACTTACTAAAATATCACTAAGGAATATCAATATCACCGGCCTTATTGCAGAAACTTGTATGTATACGCACCTACGCACCTTGTACCTACGCACTTGTATTCAAATTGTATCCTTACGAGTATTCACAATTATTAAGCCTCAGTGAGTTTTACCCCAGCTAACTAAAACTTTCTTACTACAACAAAATAAATAATACTCGTATGTACACTCGTATGGACATACATTGTTTTCTTTCACAACCGCTAATTAATATTATTTATTAAATATTATAATTGATTTACGGATTTCGAAATGCACGTGATTGACCGAGACTTTCCTTACAGTTACAGCCTTCGTAGTCAAAGATCGCGATAAACGAAAACATAATCAATTAAAGTAGGTTAATGGCAAGACATTCAGGCGGTTTTAATTAAAATTGGTTGATTAATTAATAACTGTTACTAATTGTCTGTTTACTTTTATTTAAATACTCAAAACAACAATATATAGTACCAAGGTGCACGTCAATCTATGACGTTGAGAAAAATATATCGATACGATAATCTTCAGACACTTGAAAGCCATATTAATCGGTTCGATTACACCTACGTCGATAGTTTGTAATTGTGTCCGCATAGAAATTTTACTGTATTAGTGTGATAATTTAACTTCGTGTTGTGGTATTGTTTAAGTGTGCGTGAGTAGTAACGAGAAGAAGAAATGCATTTGTAGTTAGATCGTTTACATGTGTGCTACCTCGTCCCCCTCGGAAATTGGCAGAATGTTTTGTTAGGAAAGTTATAGCGATACCGTCTCCCCATACTAAATCCTCAAAGGTTTTGAAAGATAAGAAATTTAAATTATTTATTATATTCAAATAATTTCCTATTAAGTACTGATTGATACTGTCTGATGAATTGTTGATATGATTATTCAATGGCATTTTTTAACGACAAATCATATTTACTATTTACCTTCTGATGCTGGTATGATTATAGGTGTAAGGATTTTCATTAAATTTAAGGACTTTGGTTAAATAAAACACAAACAATATAATATTTATGACTTTATTCAATACGACAATGAAACTACAAAAGTTGCTGCACTTCTCCTCACAAACAGAAGCACATCAATGACATAAAATATAAAATAACCAAACACGGTACTATACGCAAAGACCCGATAAGCTTTCTCATCGCATACATGATTCCTGATCGTGAGATTCTAAAAGGCGTCACAATACCCAAGGCAATTGGTCAGGTTACATCGCAAGCTAGTACTTACACCAGAGACCTAGTGGGTTACACCAACCTTGACATGCCGATCAATATTATCCAGCATTACTATGAAAGTTCTCATACAATACTCGATTTTAGCAAACGATTTAACGCTTGGTGCAACCCACCCTAAGGATCTGCCAAAAACGCGTTTTGAAAACGCGGCGTGAGCGAGAAAAGACGCGCGGTCAGCACGTGTCGTCTCGCTCTCTCATCGCGCCTAGCTCATGTCGCGCTCTCAAAACGCGCATTTAGCGGAGCCTTTAACAATACAGAGTGCTAAATCGCTATTTACCTCCGTCTGAAATATCACCGATTCTTAAGCCACTCAGTCGAGTTCATAAATATGTATACATTACTTCACCTTAATACATTAAATTAGAGTGTTAAAATGCTTATATATTTATAAACTCGCTTGTAGTAGCTCGTGTCTAATATCAGGATTTAACAGTTTTGGGAACTCTTTTGGATTTTGTTTTGAATTTAGCAGTCTTTATCACTGACCCGTCTCTGCTTACACTAGTCCTAAGTAGGACACCGAGCGAAGCCCTGCAAGCGATACCGACTCTTACTTTATATACAATTACTTATTAAGTTATTATCCTCCCACTGACCCTAAATAAACTGCGAAAATATACTATAGAATACAGGATCCTCTCCGTAACTTAAATTACAGACTAATAAACGAATATTCGTACGGAATCGAATAGTCAATACAAATACATTATGTGTTGCCATATCAAAATTCCGAGGTAACTAGATGTCGGCAGAGTTAAGCCTGTATTACACGATAGGCGACACGTCTCACTGCCAATGATACCTTGCTGACAGTTTATGACAAGAGTAATTGTTGGTTGGCTGCCAAATCATATACAATTTCAAATCCAAGGTCAATTATCTATACACGGTTAGAAGCTACCAGTTACCTTGGCAAGGTGTATAGGCCTTACAGTGTGTATAGCCTCTTCAGCTGTCAAATTTGGTGTTACACAATTTTTCACAGAGTAGTTTCAGTTCATGTCTACAAACGATTCCGTACTTCTATCGGTTTATATGCCTGTGCTTAAATGTATCGATATAATTTGTGCCTAACCGAAGTCGATACATATCACTAGAGCAAAACATCACAGAAGCCTCACGACTCTGCCCCACTACCTTTAAAAAAATATAAAACGCTATGAAAGGCAGTTTTACACTCTATTGATATCAGAGAGCCGATTATGATATAGTGAGGCACTTCTATTTTTATTGTTTCTTGAGATCGAGTGAGCTCTGTCCAACACATGACCATAGACATCAGATTTTTTTTCGGTTGTGGTAACTTGACTAACTTAAAAAAATTCGAGCTCCTGTCTCAGTCACTCCAAGGAAGACATCATCAGTGGGACAAAGGCAAATGCTCGAAGTTTTTTAATATTCGCGGTAAGCAACTTTCGTCTGCGTTAATGTTCTCACTAATTGTAACATGTTTAGGTAAAGCCGCCAGGGCTAGAAATTCCATAAATATTCTGATATCTAGGCCGTAGACACCCGGGCGCGTAAGAACAAGGCCGAACATGTTGGAACATGTTCGAACACGCCCGAATCCCGATTTCCTCAACCAGCCCACGACCGGCAATCTTTTAAACATTGCACGCCAAATACCATATAAATTGGCATAGTTAGTGATATTATTTTGCCTATACTTTTTAACTAGTGTACTAAAGTTTAGAAAAAGTTACAGAGCTAGCTTTAATAATGGAAAATAGATATTTGGTTGCAATATTTAGCTTGATGTGAATAATATCCTAACATTTTCGTCATAAAAAATATAACAACTTCATTTTAAAATCACTGTCATACATTTACAACATTGTTTTGATATTACTAACAGCAAAAATGCCACTAGTCATTTAAAAATCAAATCCATTTATATTAGAAATAATCCGGCAACCGGTATAATGCCATCTTTCTCACTCTTACCTGGAACTAACCAGTGTAAGGGCGAAAACAGATGGCGGCTATTATTACATTAAGAATCGACATGGCAAAAAAGTTTTATTATATGACTAAAGGCATTTTAAACAGATTGTCGATCCACAAACATCTTCGGTCCGATAATACACACAGTCGGTAGCAATGGCGAATTATCGATACGAAAGTGGAAACTTAAATTACGTTACTTTTATTATACTTTCCTAAAAATACTGCCGCGTATGATAAACATTTAAAATAATGATATAAGTCTATAACTAACGGGATGTCGATCCCCTCCCTCAAACGCTTTAAAACTTGAAAGAACCTTAAATTAAAATGTTTAAAATGTAGCACGGTTCTAATCGACTTTAGCCAGTAGAAGTCGTTTTCAAAAATATTATACGTAATTAGGGAGTAATAAAAACAAAAATCACGATCGTTTAGATTGTATTACGAAAGTTCATCAATTTAGTCATACAAACTTTATGGGTAATTTCGTAACATAAAAATGTGACGTTACGTTTTGTATTCATTAAATCCCTTAATTAGTTTTTTTTTGCAAACGACCTTTACACATAACTAAGGTTCTTAAAACCGGATAGGAATTCCAAATGAGATCACGATATGGATAGGCCTCAGCAATATTGCCATCAAATTAAAAAGTTAAAATTAAAAAGTTTCGTAGAAGCGTGATCACGAGGATATATCTTGAGTAAGCGTCACCACTTCGACACCATAGACTCGACACATATCGTTGATTGTCTATTAACAACTGAGATCCCGAATCACGAACGAAGTGTTGCGTCTCTCTCGCACTTGTAAATTAGAACGTAAGTGTGACAGGGAGGCAACACGTCGAACATGGTTTCGCGGTAGACCATCAGGTCAGCAGCCTACATTTGAAAAAAAAAAATATAATTAGAGTATCTCGATGTGCTCGTCTAAAATCTGCGTATCCATGTGTTTTTCTCATTTAAACGTGACACAGTGAAACTTGTGTATCTAGTCTGTCTATCTATCTAGAGTCTGGTAAACAAACATGGTAGTAAACATTTTTTCTGTCGGCTGGCAATGCTTTTCACCTACATTTAACCCTTAAATGTATTTTCACATTTTGCTTCTAGAATGTCATGCACGCATACATATAGTGCTCGGCCGCTGTGTCAAAAACTGACATTGTTGACAGAAAATGTATCGGACTGACAGTTGTTAGGATTGATTCCATCCTTTAGTACCGTTTGGTAGCCAAAGTTTCGTAACGAGCTTCGAAATGGGAATAAAATCCCAATAGGCTTTAAATCTACTTTACCATTACCGATTTGTAACAACGTTTAGTAATCAGCTACCAAATCCCAATCCGGAAACCATATTTCCTATTTGGCAGGCAGCTGCGACCATATATAACATGGACGTCTAACGCCAGCTCAAAAATGTCCCCGAAATCAATTGTTCAATAGTGTTAAGATGGGCAATAGCGCTTTTCTTAACACCGCGCATATTTCGGCGCAACATCTTTGACAAATGTTTATAGAATATAGCCAACCAAAACTTTGATGCACCAATCACAACTCTTTTTAAATGGTGGTTTAAGTTTTTACAGGTTGATATTGAAATTCATTACCGGGATGCATTGAAGAGGGGGTGACCCTTGTCAACTAAAATTCAGGACCGTTTTCGAAAGGCAATTTAGTATGGCGTGCTGCTTCCATGTTTTATTTGTTCGCAGGTAGCCAGCTACCAAACGGTACTAAAGGGACTCGATAGCGGCCGAGCGCTGTAGGTCGATACGTCACGTTTGACATCCATTCACACAGAATGCGTAGGGTTAAATTAGCCGCGATTTCTGAAAGTAACTTAGGCTATGTCCTTGTGCGAGTCGGTGGTGGTGGGTGGTGATGGTGGGTGGCGTCTACCCGCAGGAGGGCGCATCGCTGTCGGCGCGGGCGCTCTTGTTCTGCCGGACCAGCTCCGCGCGCCGCTCCTGCAACGACGAAACGTTGGGACATTCTTACACTTTATCTCTCACTCAGATCAGTGTGCTTAGCCAAGTTTCCAATCGCTATAGCTCAATCAAAAAGGTCGGCGTGCAGCCCATCGTCAAGGTGGTCTGACGATATCTGCCGCACAACAAATAAGATGTGGATGAGGTTAGCACAGGACCGAGAAGAGTGGCGTAATAAAGAAGAGGCCTATACTTAGCAGTGGGTGGATACGGGCTGAATAGAATAGAATAGCTCAATCGTGAACGATAGGCAACGAACCGTCTTTGTCGCACTAATAAGAAAGAGTGACAGAGAGGGACAACTACGATACGCTAGTTAGCGTTTGTGATTGACAACTTGGCTCCCTTGGGGCCATCAAGCACCTTGGGTGCACCACGATCTAACAATGCGATTCAGTTGAGGACCTAATCTGAATCGCGATGTGTCTGCAATTAAACTGAATCGCACTTAAGAGAGCATGGTAGCCCAGGCGTAACGCAGATAGCATGACGCTTTCAGTCGCCAGATGAGTATTTCAACCGCCATTACTTCGGTAGCAACATTATTACCCGATTCCGTAGATATCTCGTCATTCTTTTACATATCTTGGTAGTTGTCAACTACGTCTATCAAGATATCCAAAAATGTATATATCCAAGGGATTCGTGTGATAAGGCTGCCACCGAAGTCACAGCGATTGAAACGCTCGGAGAAATGCCCTGATAGCTCTAAAGCCATATAAATAGCCAGAGGACCTACCGCCAACCATGTTTTACATTTTGTTAATTATTATCTACATTATTAAATTATTGTCTAAATTATTTTATAGGGAACCTTGATTAAATAATAATTCGTTTTCTTATCCTAAATCGCATGATTGATGAATCGCATAAACCAATGATTTCCGAACGAAATCTCAGCGTGTCACTCTCACTTGTCAAAGTTGAAACGTCAAAAAAGTTAGGTTATTTTATGAGCAGTTTGTTTTTAATTGATTTTATATAAACCATGTATGTGGAAGAGAGTGAGAGTGTAAGTAACGCTAAAAGCCGTATTTTAGACCTGTTCGCCGAACTTGACGATGATGAATTAAGATCCGTGGAACAGTGGGTTGGCAGTAAACGATACAAAAAAGGTACAGTAGTGCATCTCCAAATTAATATTTTGAATTATGCTTAATGTTGTAGGGCACTGGCTAAAAAGCCGCGAGCTACTAAGCTATGAGCTATCGCCTATAAACACGAACAAACGATACGCACTCCCGTGTAAATAAAAGAGACACGGCGAAACTCGCCCGGCGGTGATAGCTGGGCGAGTATCGCCGTGTCTCTTTTTTTGCACGGGAGTGCGCTTTTGTTCGTGTTTATAGCCCCATAGTTCATAGCTTAGTAGCTCGCGGTGTGACCAGTGCCTATTTCATGATTTTTTTTTATTGTCATAATTAACCAACAACTAACGTGTCCTGTAAAAACACGATCCAAATAATATTAAAAGCAAGTTACTCAATAAACTATAAACTGTTTTATTTATAAATATTAGTAAAATATCGTGAAAGTTTTAATCAGGTTGCAGAAAACATGTACAGTCGACAAAAAAGTCTCCTTTACAGCTCACAAGTGCAAACATCTTACCACGGATGCGCGATACACATAGAAACTCGGTTGCAACGAACGCTCATGCTGCCGCGTGACGCGACAGCATGAGCGTGTTTGCACGTGCACGTTTGCACGTGTTTGCACGTGTTTGTAGCGTGTTTGCACTTGTGAGCTGTAAAGGAGACTTTTTTGTCGACTGTACATAACAAGCTTTGAGTTTTAGTAACTTGAAATATATGTATTCCATCCATTTTATGATTGCAGATTTAGAGAACAAGAAGTCAATAATAAAATCCGATGAAGTTCTGAACAAAATAGGCGACGTGATCAAACAAATGGTGCCGTTCGAGGCTGAGATGCCGACAGAAAAGATAGAATATCCGATGGTGGGAGACGTGACAGATTGCAACAAGGAGAACACTCGCCATGTGGACGAGTTCCTGTATGATGAGGAGCAAGTTGAGGAGCTTGTCAAGGAAGGGAAGCTGTCGAGGCATTATTGTCTGGATTGCAAATCACAAAATGTTCAGGTAAATTTGTTAATTATAATCACCAGTGGTTGGCAAGGGTGAGATATTTTCATACTTTGATGTAAGTCAAAGGTTAGGGTGGTAAGATTTCGCTGGGAAGAAGACATGACATAAAAAAATGGCCAGTCTAGATTGGAGGAAAATAGCATAAAATCGTGAGAAATTGATGTCTTTGGAAGAGGCCTTCACTGGTTCCTACATAGCTAACTAGAAAAAACAAAATTAACAGTTTATTCAAACAATAAAGAAATAAAAAGCATTATATTTTTATTTATGAAGATCACAATGGGAATTTTTAATAATTTTTAATGGAAGGCTGGTTGGAGAATTGACAGAACTTCTCAATCAAAAAAGAATCTGGTCTTTTTGATGTCAAATTCCAATATAATGTTAGAGAATTATGGATTATTTAATCTAGCATTCACTTTTTTAAATTTGCAAGTCAATAACTATTACAAACTTATATTTTGAAGTTACTCCAATCCTAATAACACAACCACCTGTTATTTTTCAGGACCTGACATTCATTTCACATTCCAAGTCAAGAAAGCAGCTTCAATACATATTTAAAGTTCTGCTTCCAAAGGATCTGGAGTGTAAACAAATTTTGGATGTGGGTTCCAGGTTCGGTGGAGTCTTGTATGGAGTAAGTACACCATACTCTTGCACTTTTGTTTTAATTCCCTTGCATGGTTTAATAATTGAAGTATTGAATACTGGAATTTTCCATCGAGAATCTAAAATTTTTCTTTGTCATACAGGAAGTTAATAACATTTTCTTTTTGCAGGCATATTATTTTACAAATGCTTCCAAGATCGTTGGTGTTGAACTAAATCAAGATTGTTGCGAAATTCAAGAAAAAATAATAGGTCAATTTAAAATGGACAAAAACAGAATACAAGTGGTGAACTCTGATATACTAAATAAGAGTGACATAGTAAAGAAATCCGATGTTTGTATCATTAATTGTTTGGACTTTTTTGTGTCCACAGAGGAACACAAACGATTGTGGTACTTTTTCAAGGAACATTTGACAAAGGGGAGTTACGTTCTTTTGGATAGAAGTATTGGCGATACTTTGCAGCCGCTAGATATGTTTGAGGAATTTGTGGAGTGGCTGAGTGTTTGCAAGCCTTTCCAATTGGAAAATGAAGTTTTGTTTGACATAGAAGATTTAAATGAGTTATACCTGTACACTGTTAATTGAATAGATCAGTACAATAAATACAGTGCATATATCTATGAGTCTTTTTTATGTTCATTCTGATTCTGTTTACAATTTAAAATTCATTATTACAAGCATGTAATAAGCGTAA
>JALPQI010013262.1:0-36085 GCA_025490895.1 Thaumatotibia leucotreta
ATTTAGATTACGAAGAATGCATATAAAAGTAATAGGAAGCAGCACCTAATCGGATTACTTTTTGCCCAACTCTGCCATTAGACCAAAATTGGACTTAGGCTTTCGGCATTTATATTCCAAAGCAGGATGAGCAGTTGAAATAAATCAGATGTTATAAAGTAAGTAAATGCGATATCTAACACCGCTGTGCGAACAAAGGAAAAATTTCAGCCTTAATTTGAGTATCTTAAATCATCAAATTTACCTATAGATATGGCTACTTGAATACGCTTATCTAAAAACTGTTTTCATTGTAGGCACGAACGAATCAACTTGTTTGTATCAGTTTATGTTTAAAAATGTCTTAAAAACCATTTATAAGTTATCACGATGTTTTAAGTTAACTGTAGGTAATAAATACTTCGTAAAGATAAGGCGCGGCTGGAGCTGATTTCTGTGGAAATGCGGATTATTCGCACCGCTCCGGTTCACAGCTAGGGGTATTCCTTGTATTTCTCGCCGAATAGCGAAAGGTACTGCTGCTAGAGGTCATCAGGGGTGCGGTCGATGCCGATGAGGTCGTCGAAGAGCGAATGGTCGGCGGGCGGCGAGCGCGGCTCTCGGAGGGCTGACCGCGCGTACCGCAGCACCGCGCGCGCCAGCTGCCCCACCGACCACTTGCGGTCTACCAGTACCCGCACCAGCGTGTCGCACTGCAACATAATATGCCATATTTTATACTACCAGGGGGCGTAACCAAGTTGCCAATCGTTAACGAAACTCAGTCTTTGTCACACCACACTAATAAGGAAGAGTGACACAGAGAGAAAACTACGATAGGCTACTGAACGTTAGCGATTGGCAACTTGACTACGCAACGCACCCTGGTCTACCTACTCAACGAAAGCGCGATTCTAGGAATCATGTGCAGTGAGTCTAATCTAACGACCATAATATTTAGCTAACGTATCGTCAGCAAAGCAGCATTCCAGCACGAGATTTATGTTTTCTAATTTTTAATCGTGTTTTTTCTGTTCATAGTTTTCGTCCATTATTCGCTCGGGTATCTCATTCGGCAATTTTCAATATACAAAATGCGGAGGTACGCATGCTGATAAATAAATGTGTTTTCACCCAAAATTGAGAATAGTTACTAGTAGAACTACTAGCACCATGCTTAACATTCTTCAATACTTATATTTGGCACAGAAATTTATAATAAATTGAATATATGCTCGTGCGGGTTAACGGTAGGTACCTATACATTTCCGTGGACTGCTTCAAAGGTTTATTGGGCACCAAATTTTATACAGAAGCTAGAACAGAGTTGATATTTGCTTCTTTCGTACCTTGAAAAGTTTTTCATTGCCGTAGGTGTAGTATATTAACGCGGGCACGCCGGCAACGCTAGCCGCCAGCCACTGCAGCAGAAGCTTGAGCTGCGGGTGGCCACGCCGGCGCCGCCCGCAGCCCCAGTTGCCCGTCGCCACGGGACGGCACGACCCGCCCGACACTATCTTGTGAGCCAGCTGGCTTAGCTGCAGACAAAATAAAAATACAAACACGTTGCATCAAGAGCATTTGAAATGTTGATGTACGTTGAGAGTATTAGAGACATCCCACACAGAAATATTCTAAAGCGAAATATGTATTGTAGTAAATATAAAATACGATAGTAAAATGTAATAATCCGATACATCAGCGTGATACTGCTGTCGTAGCGTTTTGTACAGATTGCAGCCTTGTAATTGTTAGGTAGATACCTATAAGATGTATAGACAGAAAAAAATCATAACGAGGTTAGGTAAGGCCTATTCATCCCACTTATCTACTACCTATACAATTTTCTACCCTTAAAGTTCACATTTACTGCTGTAAACAGATGGGAGGGAACTTGGATATAAAAAAGCGTTTCTACGTGCAATATTATTTTCTATATAAGTATTTTCAACATACCCCTGTGGATTCAGCAGTGAATACGAGTTAGTTCTGTCATAAGAAAAAGTCACTCTTCGATAAAATGATATCGAGTGGAAGTTCCTAGCCAAATTTTATTAGTCCCACCACCGTGACTATTAAATTATGTCTGTTTATTACAGAGAGGAAAAGTGTCTTTAAAGAATTGTTCACTTAGTTAAGACAAGTAAGGATGAGTAAGCTGTAAGAGTTAGATATGCAGTTACCAGATTTTTCAATCTCGTAGGTATGAAAAAAAGTAGATAGGAAGTGTGTACACAGATTAAAATAACACCCGTCTTTGATAGATTCTTACCTCCTTTTTTATATCATAACTTACAATGTGTAGCCGAATAGGTAGTACGAGATATAGATATGTATTAGCTAATTTAGGTTGAGTCCTTTTCTCCTAAATGAAAATGTAACAATTGACAGGACAGACGAATAATCGAACAGAAGATCGAATATAAGTAGGAATAAGTAGTATCGATAAGTACGAATTTGAAGGATATAGTTTTTGTGCACATGCAAACAGTGCAAACGGTGGTATTAGTTGTAACAAAAGCGAAACCTATTTTAAAGATAGGTACTGTGCCAATATTATTAATGATTTGTTACGTAATGTAATGATTTATTTAAAATTAGACAAATTGTTCACGGATGACTCGCTTATTGACATTAAAAGACGCAGAAAATGCCTGACCTTAGGGTTTTTTAGCTTAATTGTCACCGGTTCACATTCTACGGTTTCTTCAATCGTCTCAACTATCATGTTTATCATCCAATTTAATTTTTTCGTCCTAACATTTTGTATCGACAGTTGTGTCGAGTTCGTCTCTGTCGAATTACTAACTGACGCTGAATTACAATTGTCTGCTTCTGCATCATCAATATCATCATCGTAGCACCTAGCCTCCACATTTTGCATTATCTTCTCGGGTATAGATTCGGTTATTGTGCGATTCTGTCAAAACACATTTCAAATTTAAATGACAATAGAACGGTCATTTTGTTCTTTCGGAAGATGATGTGATGACTGTCAAGGGTAATTACTGTTTAATACTCGATTAAAAAAATGTGAATAGTTAAGGCTTTAATGAAAACAAAATTTCACGCCACATTTTTGTGTTACGAAGTCACCCACATAGTTTGTATGACTAACTTTCATAACACAATGGAAACGATCCTGATTTGTTTTCATTAATTACGTACAAAAATTTTGAAAATTGGTCTAATGAAAAAATACTACTAAGGAAGATTTAGTTAGGTACTGTAATAAATGAATGAGGAAGCTCTTTAAATACTAATTATAGCAAATTTACTTCCCATTGTATTTTGGAAGTTGACCGTGTATATACCAAAATATCTACTAGGGGAATGAGGAATTGAGGATGAACTCACAATCCTAAAGGTTTTGTCAATGTCATGTTGTGGCTTACCAACTGGGCTGCAAGGCGGTGGCGATGGCGCGCTAGCTCCAGCGAGAGAGAGCGCGCAGCCAACGCGAGGCGGCGCGGCGCGGCGCGGTCCCGAGCGTCGCGCGGGTACAGCTCGGCTGCCTCCGCCTCGCCGGCTGCGCCCGCGCTGGTACCGCCCGCCAGCGATTCGCTTAGCGTTCGCTTCAAAAGCGACCCGGCGAACCTTATCGACAAAAACGATATAGCAATTCCTTAGATTTGAGAATTGGCTAATGTAATGACATATTTTAGTAGCGATACTCGCGGTGGAGTTGATTTTAGTGAGCGAAGTGGCGGAGTTATGAAGGTGTTTCAGACTAGTTTTTATTTACACATGCACTTAGCTGTTGAGTATATTCGAAAATTAACAATTTGACTGGGAACTATACATTTCAGAATATTTTTAACATTACTTTAGTAATTTTAGTAAGATATTAGCGATAGACGCGAATTGTTAAATTACTGAGAGGTAATACAATCTCTTCTAATTAAATGTAATTTTGAAATCGAAGTTAATAAGCACTATTGATCCGAACCAGGCACATTGTGTAATAAGTATAAAGGTATATGCTATGCTTATTTGCTACCTCTATCCTAACTTGCTCAAATGAGCATTTTTTTTTTCATTTAGGTATAGTCCATAATTGTGCGGTATTGTTTCTCACCTTATAACAGCTAAATCGCGCGAATCCATTTCGCGTTTATGTTCACCACCTTCAGTATCAATAATAGGATCGTTTAGCCAATTATTAAATTGTTCGTAGACTTCTTCTAGTTCAGACCTAAAACACAAACTCAGTTAATAAAACAGCATACTGCTGTAACGGAATGAATGAAATGTCATAATTATCAGAATTGTTATTAAATTACGATTAACTTTAAAATGATTACAAATTACTGACGTGTATTCTGTGCTGAAGCTGTATTTGGAACTATTTCCGGTCTCCTTCCTCCCCATACCACAGTGACGCGGTGAAGGATTGCCATTGCTCACGGTTTCCTTTTCTGTCAGAACGAATCCCACGGATCCTCCCCGTTTCACTCTGCAAAAAAAGTGAACGATGAATGAGAAATATTTTTCCTCGTTGAAAATGAATGCCATTCTATTTTAAAGAAACGGGATCTAATCGTATAATATGCTTCAAACGTTACTTTTGACGTTTCGGGTAGATGCCTACATCATTGCATTCGTGATCACAAGGTTGTAATTTTCGAAGCCTAGGTTTCGTTAAATGTGTGATCTCTCACAATCCTTCCACATAAAATGTACTTAAAGTTATAACACTACCTATAGTGAATTCTCCATGTACGTAAATCGTGAAACTTAGTATCACTGAGTAATACTTAACTTTCTAGAAATCTGGCACAAAGTTATTTGACTCGATGTCGTCAGTCTCATGATAGACTATCTGAGAGGGATTATAGGTACCTTATGTCGTTGTCGTTAAGCTCGGCGCCGGATATGCTGATGCCGACGGCATAGCTGGAACTGTCGCTGGACCAGTCGCCCGTGCTGGTCGTGCACGAAGGCTGCGCCTCGCGCTGCAGCGCCTCCCGCAGCCGGCCCGCGAAGCTTTGCCGACGCTCCTCGGTGGATAATTCTTTAGAATACTGGAATGAGTTGGGACGAGCGCTCTCACCTCTCCCTTCATCTTCGCTACCATCTGAAAATATAGCCTAGTTTTAATGTGGACTAATCAGCTGGCAGAGCTCGGGTGAAAAAGAAGTCCATTCTGAAGTGGTGGAGACACAGAAATCGAAGAAAAAGAACAGTGGTCACTATGGGCGTGAAAGGAGAAACTTGTATAATAAACGTACTTCCATCCCACAGACACGATGTCAATATCAGGCACAGATGACAGGAACATGATGTTTATTCACACATTCGACTCTAGCCTAGCACTGTTTCACTAAGTGTTAATACTATGCCGATTCACACAGAATGTATGTATCTCACAGAACTATCTATCAAAATCTGATCGGAAAGATTTTCCTATGCCGGCCACACAAAACTGTGTCAAAAATGTTATAAAACTGGTTTCGTTTCGTTCGTAAGAAATGATTGATTTATGCTAAATAGTTCCATCAGGAATACTTAAATCTATTTTTAACAAGTATATGCAATTGGCACAGGAGTCATATTGTCTGGCTGTATAAAGGCAGAAAGTATTACATTTCCCGTAGTCGAAGCTATCATTGGCACTGTGGAATTCTTCGTCGCTGGAGTTACAGCTGGAGTATAGACTGTCGTCTTGGTCGCGGCCAGACGCCGGCGCGCGCGTCACGGGCAGGCACTCGCCCGAAGACCCCAGCACGATGAAGCGGCCGCGTCGATTGTTTAGTGTCGCGCCGTCGGGCGACAGCCAACATTTCCGTTTTAGTATTTCCACGCCTGAAGACAAACGTGCGTTTCTTATTAATTAATCTATAACTATAACATATTAAGACAGGATTTTGATTTACGAGTATGAAGCATACAATAATTATAAATTGCTACGGTTAATTTACGGTAAGATTAAATACTAGCGGGTAATACGTACTACCCAATATAACTTCACTCATATACTTCATTCATAGAAGATGTGCATTGTATTATTGTATATTGCATAATGTCTGCAAAATTATAAATGATTTTGTCCGTGAGTATACTCTGTTTGGTTTGGTATTTAAAAAAAGGTAAACAATCTTGCAGTATATTTTTATTGAAAAATGCATATAAAAATCAAAACTAGGTACTTAATGAATCAAAAACTATGTAAATCACTGTATTTCCTTCTACTCGTAGTTTTCAATAAAAAGTTACTGCAAGATTGTTTTTACCTTTTTTTAAAACACCAAACCAAACAGAGTATAGGTCTAGTCTACCTATACTTTAGGCTAATATGTCGGCGGCCCACAGAGCAACACCTATAGACCTATACGCACATGTATAATATCAGTAATTACGTTTTGACACTTTGATGATGTGGCGTCTGAGTGAGTTTTTATAATTTTATCATTGACGTGACGGTGAAAAGGTAAAAATATATTTTTTTCGGATTTTTTTTTCCTGAGAAGATCATGGTTAGAATGTCGGTACTCACTAGGATCATTGAGGTTGATCGTGTTAGCGCAGTCGCGGCGGTCGCACGGCTGCGGCGAGGGGCTGCGGCTGTTGTAGCTGTTGAGCGTGCTGCACGACGACGCTTGCTTGATCACCACGTTCGCTTCTACTTCCGGTGGCGTGTGACTGAATGATTCTCCTACAAACAATTTTGTCATGAGTTTCTACTGCTAAAAATCTTTGGAACGATTGACAGGCAACTCGCTAAAGCACTTTAAGAGATAGTTCGCACGAATGCTTAAAAAGCGTCGCGTTATAACCTGACGTTGGCGGCCCATTATGCTCAATTCGATTTAACGTCCAACGCCCAACGTCGAAAATCAAACAGTGCTCGATAAAAAAGCGCCGCGGTATAAAACCGCCATCGTGTGAATGAATGTAAGGTTTTGCATTTGTTACATTTGAACGTTTTTTTAACGGCCGCTAAAAAAACGCTCGTGCGAACTAGCTCTTAGGGACTGATGGCCGCTACTACTGCGAACTTTGTTAATTTAAAGAATTTGTCTCTGTCCCTCTAATGACACCTTCGTCTTCGTCTTCGCCGTTCGAAGTTTGCGGATTTCATAACTTGCTGTAGGGCCGATATATGTACACGGGTACGCAGGATATACGAGTATATCACGTAGTGAAAGCACAGAAGATTCTTAAGGAAATGTGACAAAACACTTTATAATTAGTATCAAAATAAGAATAATAATAAATAATTTACCTATTGGTGAGAGCCTCCGCTCATGCCTCTGAGTGTCGCGAGTTTGCATGGGAGTTTGTTGAAATGCAAGAAGACACTTATTCAGCTCACGCAGGACGTTGTCTTCTTCCCACTGGCTGAAAGGGAGGGCGCTATAGTCTTCAGCATCCATCATACACACCGTAACCTGAAAAAATATCTTATTAGGTAGGTACAGTCAAAGACAAAATAAGGTGTACACAAAAGTGTTCAAAATATGACTCAGTGCACTCTAATTCTGTGTAATAATAACTTCGTAACATATTTTTGAGCGGATTCTTTCGATACTTATTTTTGCACTTGACTGTACTTGATACGTCATATTTATTTTGTATTTCGACAAGCAAATTTTGCAGAAGAAGGTTTATGTCTTCAAATATTGTACGTAATTAAAGGACCAAATTAAGTAAACAAAATCACGACCGTTTCCATTGTGTTACGGAAGTTATTCATACAAACTATAAGTGGGTAACTTCGTATCGTAACACAAAAGAGTGACGTTAAGTTTTGTTTCATTTAAGCCCTTACTCGTTACTGTGTAAGTAGGTACAATTTTTTTGCAGTCGAACCTTACGGTAACGATAACAGTCATAACAGGAAATGTTCTTAACTACTTGAAGTCAATTAGTTTGTATGTTGGTGTATAATACAATTGAGACACTTCGCCAAACAATTTCACATTTGCTAGGTACACAGGTAAAGTTCGTGAAATATAAATTGGTAACTTAATACCTACATTATAGTAAAAATAAACATTCAATTTATATTTCTCGAACCATACCTATGCCTACATATCTACGAGTATCTTAGTTTCATCTCAAGGAATGCATTGCATCGATACAGAAGTCATTTATGTACTTACTTATACTTATTTGAGTACTCACGGGTTTAGGTTCTTCTAATAATTCTACATTTAATTTATTTTTCTTGTCAGGAATTCGGCTAACCATTCTAACGTTTTCTATTTTTAACACTTCATTGTCTTCTAAAGCCTCCACTGACAACATGACGGGTAGCAGTTCAGGCATCATGAACATCGACAATGATTCCTGAAACGAAAGTCAAAGAGTTAAATGGACGGCATAGAATTATATTTTAGATTGTTTTCTTGATTTAGGATACCTATTGGATTCTTGATGAACAATGGTGATGTTAGTGTTGAGGTTTGTGGATATATGTATTGTAGGTATCATTTGTTTTACTACCTGGGAATCGCCGTCGATGAGCGCGTCACCGCCCACACGGCTGGAGGCGAAACAGATGCGGAGCGCGTCCTCGGCTTCACACCGCTCGGGCCGGCCCTCATGCCTCACCTGCATCAACGAAATACGTTGCCTATTAGAATCTTATCATATTTGTTTATTATTTTTATTAAAAAATTTCGAGTTTTTTCTAATTATTCTGTCGTAGAGTCACCAATGTAGGTAAAAAATCTGATAGGAAGATTTTTTCAAAGAGGGTGTTCTGTAAGGAGTCGTTTCGATGTAGGTACGATGAGCGTTGGTTAGAAATTCTTATAATTTTACTTATGATTGGATAGACTACTTTTTATCTTGTACGTAGGTATCAAGGATATAGGTATGGCATTACGAACCTGCAATTTACACAATGGCAGCGTGCACTCCAACCAATCTTCTATCGTTAACCACTGTTTTGAAGTCATTACCTAAAATATTTTGAAACCGATTAATGTAATTGGAAACAGTATTATTTTTTCACAAAATTATGTTATTCACGCATCATGCCTTAGCACCATGCCGTAACCTCAGATAATAAATAACCAATAGTCGAACGACCGAAGTTGAGACGCGTCTTTAAATTCAATGTGATCTGATAAAATTAAATGTCCTTATAGAAGGACATAGAATATCTGGATTTTGATTAGTAGCTTTATTTATATTTAAATATTTAAAACATATTATATTTTACATGTATACTTAACTAAATTCTTACCTGTCTGCTAATCTTGATAGAGCCTTCATTATTGTTTTTGTCTAACCATTCAAAATAATGGAGTAAACTTTTTAACTTATTTATTTGTGATTTGCTGAAATAATAAATTGAAATATGACTTTAACTTGTTGTTACATAATAATCATAAATTCAAGTTTCTAACAGTAAGGTTTACCTTTGTAAATTCTTAAAAAAGTGAGTAAAGTTGAAGTCTTGTAAAGTTGGATGCGTCTTGAGCGTCCTTTTAGGAAGGGTCGAGAAGAAAGCATGAGCAACCAGAGATGATACGAAATTGTAATCTAATTCAGTCACGTCACCTGTAATGATTAGTAAAATCTTGGATATAATAGGTACGTTTAAACAAATAGTAGTGATAGTACAATGAAGTACGAGTAAGACACGGTTTAATAATCAGTACAAGATACTAACTCTGCTGTTGCAAACTAAACATTAATCCTTTGGGGGGTCGCCAACGTTTCAAATGCAACGCCCTGTTCACCATTATCCTAATGGTATTGTCTAGAAAATGCCGACACTCCTCTGCTCCCATTTCTTCAGCTAGGAACCGCTCTAATCCTTTCATTAAGTCAGGATCTTTGATATCATCTTCTGGGTCTATGCCAATACTGAAAAAATGGTATACTTCTTATATAAATGGATATATAAATTAATTTTATCCAGCTCTAAATTTCATAAAATGTGTTAAGTTAACTAAGTATGTCGGTACAGGTAATAAACATGTTTCGCATTTGTAATGGTCCTTTTCTAATCTTATTGGCTGTTGGTAAGGATGTTCAAGAATTTTGATTGATGTTGATCGTAAGTCAATTACATGGAGCTTAAGATTGCTTGTAAATAAGATGTGGGTTGCTATTATAGTATTTGTAGGTAAAAGATTCACAGTAGTCGTACTTGCACATATCGTGAATTTTTAGCATGCTGGCTGCGAGTTTCGCAGGAGATGATGCCAACAGTAGGTGCTTCAGGTGCCGCTGCACTGATGTCCACCACGGCAAGTCGCAGGGTAGCATTACGAGCGCCATCCTGGTGGAACAAAGAAATATGATTTTATTTAAATTGCATTTACCTACCTGGTAAATATTTACATTCGGTTATGCCATTCTAAACCAATCTCCTTCTTCAATGAAGATTAAAAAAATAGTGCAGACCTACATACTTAAGGGCTTTAATGTAAACCAAACTTATCGTAAAAATTTTGTGTTATGAAGTTACCCATATTTATAGTTTGTATGAGAACTTTCGTAACACAATGGAAATTACCGTGGTTTTGTTTTCATTAAGTCCTTAATTGGCAGAAATAGGCGATAGTCTTGTGTTCAAGGTTCAAAGCCTTCTTGGCACTCAATAGTTTTAATTATACCTAAATTTTATTGGTTCTTAAATAAAATACTAAAATTGGGTTACCTAAACAAAAACCATGTCCTGTATTTAGGACATGGAAAGATTAATTGCGTACAATATTAGTAAAAACGACCCGTCTATTATCAGAAAAATAACATATATTTAGCAGGGTCGCGTTTTATAAAGTTACTTTTCACAATTTCGCTGTTTGCCTCTCTAACGCACGCAAGTATTGGCTAGAAAGAGAGGCAAACAGCAAAATTGTAAAATTGTAACTTTATAAAACGCAACCCTGGTAGTTTTTCTACCAAAGTTTTGAAAAATATTTTCTTTTCGTAAATATAATAGAACTATTTAGTACATAACTAATGAACTTTATTGGACGTTTTCATATTATTTGGTAGCCGCTGCATTGCAGAAATAGATGAAATAATAATAGTTTAGCCTAGGCTGAGTTGGTTCGCATTTAGTTTAAGCGCGCAGCGCAGCCGTATGCATATTTCTATCGGTCAACGGCGGCGATAATATTAGTCTGCTCGAACACGCTACGATGCTGCAGTTGTCAAAATGTGCGCAGTTCCACTTTGACATTTCAACTGAAGTGATTTGAAGTTTGTACCACACTGTACTTTGAACTTGCACAAAATTCAAATAAAAGGATGTTGTAATAAGGTGAACTATTACATCGTTTTATAACTATATTAAAGACTGTGATATTTAAGTCTAGTTGGCGGAATTAAATTAATGACCTTTGGCGGCGACCCAAGAAAATAAGCAATAATACAGTGAAGTTTGTGAGGTACTATCTTTCATTAACTTTATCTACACTACCGATAACACTTGCACATTTATATAATATCAATAATTGTTAAGGTGTGGAGTGAAATAGCATTGTGGTATTCCTAAGGTATTAGATTGAGGTTATTTTAAATCATGATATTAAAAGGAAAATTGTTGAAGGCGCTTATTTTAGGCGCCCCAGCATCGGGGAAAGGTACTATTTCATCTCGAATTGTAAAAAAATACAATATTGCACATGTGTCTAGTGGTGATAAATTAAGAGAGCATATTGAACAACAAACAGATTTGGGAAAAGAGGTAAAAAAATATCTTAATGAAGGAAAACTGGTTCCTGATGATTTAATTATTAAGTTCATGATTACTGAACTGAAGAAAGTTGAGAATAAACCATGGTTATTAGATGGATTTCCCAGGACAGTCGCCCAGGCAAATGCTCTGTGGAAAACTCAACCTGTTGATGTTGTGCTCAACCTTGTAGTCCCATTTGATGTCATTATTGACAGAGTTAAGAACCGATGGGTGCATTTGCCTTCAGGCCGTGTGTACAATATTGGTTTCAACACACCAAAAAATGCTGGTAAAGATGATATCACAAATGAAGACTTAGTTCAACGTCCCGATGATCGGCCAGAAGCAGTGAGACAACGTCTTGAAATATACGATGGTATAACTCGTCCTGTCATTGACTTTTATAAAGAAAAGGGTATCCTTAAAGAGTTTGTAGGACGAACATCTGATGAAATATGGCCTAAAGTTGTTGCCTATTTGGATCCTATATTTAGCAAAAAGTAATGCTCAAAAGGAGTTTATAGTATGCTTTAAGAAATGGTGCTAGTATTTATAGAACAATATTTGTTTATGAATTTTATCTTTGTTTTTATGTACATGTAGGCATTGTAATGTTTAATGTAGCAATGTTTGTAATCAAGTGTAGAGTAATAAAACAAAATTATGCCTTGTATCAATTAGCTGACAAGACATAATGTAATAGTAAAGACTGCTTTATGGTAGCTGAGATTGGTGTACTGTAACTACAACTATGTCAAATATACCATACTTTTTAACAATTTATATAATAGGTAAATAAGTACAATAATATCTGATCTGTCTTCCACATTTTATATGTACTTACATTTTGATTACTTTTTGAGAGGAATAAATTTTAGAGAGGATAAGTATTAAAATTTTTGATATGCATCCATATTTACTTTTAAGTGTAATGCAAATCATGGTATGTACTATACAAATATCCTTCAATTTGGTAATTGATACTTTCATTGCCAATGTAACCGAATTATAAATATTAGTCAAATTTATTATAAATATACCCATATTGTTGAATGTGATGTATGTTGTTTTATTTCAAAAATCTATGTTAATTTTTGCTTATTTCCTTATTATTAATTATTTAAGTAATATTATATTTTTTACTAATATTTAGGTAGGTAAGTACGAGCATAGTGTTGCAATATCTATCTGTAGGCATGCTCTGTGAATGCTAGTAACTACTAGAATACTGAAATTTAGCTTTTTAAGTAACTTAATTGCGATTTATTATCAGTACCTAGTACCTAGGGCTCATGCATAAATCATGTGAGGTTTTTTCGGCTACTTTTTGACCCCCCCCCCTTCCCCATGGTGATGTTTGGTGAGTTTCTTGGCTAGACCTCACTAGCAGTCTCACGTGTATTTTTCTCTTTCAACTTTTCACGTTCTCTAGCCGAAATTCACTTTATTTCTTAGTTCGTTCATCATAGAAAAATACACGTGAGGTCTCCTTGTACCCCCCCTCCCCTAACGTGATCTTTCGTGATGTTTTCTTGGACCCCCTCCCCCCCTATAGGACCTCGCGTGATTTATGCACAAGCCCCTAATAGTATAGGAAAAAAATATAGATGCGGGCAGAGTGCAAAATATTTGTATACACGATCTTATACTCGTAGTAATAGTAATAGGGTTGTGTATCTGTACACATATTATTGCACTTTGCGCGTATCTGTGTCTTCTTCGCGTATTTCTGTCTACCTTGAATATACCTACCTACATCTATTTCTATAAAAATAGGACAATTAACTGAATGCCCATTTTGTTCACGAACCGAACGAGGACTAGGTTTTAGGTTTTTCTAAATATTTAAGGCCAATGTAGGTGTAATCGGTTTCCTACGCATTAGAGCACTAAACCAGCCTCATAAATAATAAACCTGTGTGCTCATGGAAAGTTGCCACAGAAAATAAGGCCGAGCTACACCGCCCGCGTGGCGTGGCCGTGCTCGTGAATTGCAAACGGTGTGCCATCTACGTGCGGGCTGCACACGCATCTGGAGTGGCCCGGCCTTTATAGCGCCGATACGCGATATAGATCTGTGTATACCTACGCGTATTGCGAAAACACAAATCAAATTATTTATTAACTAAATATTTTGATATGCGTGGCTCAGGGGTGTCGAAAGATGTGTGTTCCGCTTTATTCCCACGGTGGCTTTTGAAACACCAACTCGCGACTTATGTAAATTTTCAATTCCACCTTTAAAGCATAAAGCTCTGTCGAAGTGTCGACTACATTCTGGACCGCCAATGAAGAATAGCCAGGCCTACTACCGCGAAAATCGAAATTCGTTAATTTCGAGGATTTTTCTGTCACTCGAACGAAGGCGTCGTTAGAGTGAGAGAGACAAAACCTCGAAATTTACGAATTTCGTTTTTGCGGTAGGGCCGCTGAGCAGAGAGTACTTCGACTCCTTAGAGTACACTTCGACCGACGAAGATATGCTGGAGATGGATTCGGGCCTACTACCGCGAAAATCGAAATTCGTAAATTTCGAGGATTAGAAGTAGGGCCGCTGATGACCGACCGGTCGACCGGATGTCCGAATCAGGTCCAAGAGATCGTTAATACGTTACTCCCGAGCAGAATGAACCCATGATGGTAACACGTATTATAGGTATATGTTTGAAAAAAATAATCGGCTCTTTAAATTTTTTTTAATTAAAAGTTACAGGTTCGGGTGGTTCATAACAATATAAACATATATATGAACCTATGTAAACCATAATAAAAGGGTTGAAACAAGGTAAACTGAGTTTTTAAGATCAATAAAGTATAAAATATTTAATACATACTTACATTTAAAATGATTGATTACTTGCCATGGTTACGGTCACCTGAGTCACGGTGATTTTATGCAAAATTATGCTACTTAAACTATGCAAACATGCATTTTCCTGGTCTAAGCCCTTCCCTTAATGGGCCACCTATAAACATACCTACATCTTAGCAAAATTGAAGTTGCATAATGTTGCATGACCAGCGTGACTCAGGTGACCGTAACCATGTCTATAACAGACAGAACAATTTTATTCACTCGTTTCATAAAATTTACTAGTAGTACGGTCAAATCGTACATAATTTTACCCTAAACTCGCAAATCAAGTAGTATCGCTGCATTTTTGGTATGTTGTTTAGACACCATAGGACAGTATAAAACCATATTTTGCAAACAAAAAAAAGTTGTGCTAGCTGGGTAGTACGTGAAAAACTGCGAAATTTACGGCCATTTTTTAGTTTCTGATTTTTATTTAAAAGACCTTTCATTTTTTGATATCATATGTAAATAAATGTTTAAAGACTAATAAATTTCCAACAAGTTGAGCTAACATGCATTACCGTAGGTCTTATAGTTTCAGATATTCGAGACTTTAAAAAGTACCCCTTTTTGTAAACTAGATAAAATTTTGTGGTTTGCTAACGTTTTCGACTTAATATCGCCTCACCTAATTATGCTACGAAAAAAATGCAATAAAGACCTTATAGCGCACTTAATATTCTTTAATTTAAGGGTAAAATTAGGTCAGTGAACTTTGTAGTTGAAAGTATAAACCCGAAATTCCAAAGGCAGGAGGCCCGCTATCTAAGTTTTTCATACAAATCGCAAGTCGAGTTGCAAAGCTGCAGTTTTGGTATATTATAAAGGCCTTATAGATATATACGAAAATGCTTATTAAAAGAAAAACAAAAAAATAATTTGGGCATAGACCGTAAAAAACGGAAAAAAATTCGCACTTTTTTAGTATTTGACGTTTAACTAAAAATCTATTATCTTTTTGATACTGATTGCTATAAAACTAAGAAAGAACATTAAATTTGAAAGGATTTGAGCTACGTTGCATCACCGTAAGTTATATATATTTTGAGATACGACATTTCATAAAGTGCCCTTTTATCAAAACATAAACAAATTTTAGGTTACGTTAAAGCAATTCACTAAATATTGGCAAAACGTTCGTGCTAAGAAAAAAAAGTAGATAATAACTACATTAAATTTGGAACAAATTGAGCCGATAACAATTACTGTAAGTCTTATAGTTGGGGGTGTACGAGGCTTCAAAACATGCATTTATTTTCTTAACTTAATGAAGGGCACATTTTGAAATGTCGTATCTCTAAATCTATATAATTTAGGGTAATGCAAGGTAGCTCAAATCCTTTCAAATTTAATATTCTTTCATAGTTTTATAGCAATTAGTATCAAAAAGTTATAGTTTTTTAGTTAAACGTCAAAAACTAAAAAAAGTCCGATTTTTTTCAGTTTTTTACGTCCTATGCCTAAATCCTTTTTTTTTTCTTCTTGTAATATGCATTTTCGTACATCCCTATAGAGCCTTTATAATATACAAAAATTGCAGCTTTGCAACACGACTTGCCATTTGTATGAAAAACTTAGATAGCGGACCTCCTGCTATTTGAATTTCGCGTTTTTAGTTTCAATTACATAGTTTACTGACCTGATTTTACCCTTAAATGAAAGAATATTAATTGCGCTATAAGATAATCATGTCATGTTTTTCGTAGCATAATTAGGTAAGGCGATATTAAACCAAGAACGTTAGCAAAACTCAACATTTTATCTAGTTTACAAAACAGGGTACTATTTGAAGTCTCGAATCTCTGAAACTATAAGACCTACGGTAATGCATGTTATCTCATCTTGTTACAAATTCATTCATCTTTAAACGTTACCTGATACATTTTGTCAAAAAACGTAAGGCTTTTTTTATAAAAATCAGAAACTAAAAATAGACAGTAAATTTCACAGTTTTTCACGTATAACGCAGCTAGCACAACTTTTTTTTGCTTGCAAAATGTGGTTTTATACTGCCCTATGGTGTCTAAATAACATACCAAAAATGCAGCTTTACTACATGTTAGGCGAGTTTAATGTACGATTTGACCGTACTATAGATGATCCTTACCTTTTCTATGTGACAATGTCAAAACATGAAACTAATTCTAATTAGGTACTATCAAGATCCAAAAAAGTGGAAACGATAACTTGACATATCACTTACATATTACCTCACTTTAAACTTTTCCGTTTTTGAAATCAGTTCATAAAGTATAAATGAAAACGTGTAGCAAAGCTACGTGGAGTAAGTCTACGTCGTTGTTGAGTGTACTAGAGTACTAGGCACTTACTTAACAAGCCCAGCTCCGTTGTTTCTCACGCGGAAATTATCCTCTCATGGTCGTATTGATTTACTTTGCCGGTCAAGCGTTTTTGAAGCATTTTAATAAAGTTAAAAGGTGTCTATTAAACTAAAGTACCTACTTGGTAGTAACAACTGCGAAAAATAAACAGCTGTTTCCACTAAAATACTTGCTGATAACAACTGGAAAAAAGAATCCCGAAATTCGCTATAAATAAATACTTATGAAAGTTAATTTAAATAGAATAGACGTATTATCAAACCGGAATCAGAAAGGGATTCGAGAGTACTGTTGACACAAAAAAATGACACAAGATTTACCAAGAAAAGAGTTGTTTATAGATGTAGTGAGTGATTAATTAATCTATTTTCTGTAAGTTATTGCACTTAAACTATAAATATATGAATAAAACTATAAAAATATCCTAGATTGACTTACTTATACGCTGTTGTGTCAACAGTACTTTCGAATCCCATTCTAATCGCGGTTTGATAATACTTACTTATGTTAATATGTTGATTGATAAAAATGCTCTGAATCAAAATAAAACTATTGTAATATTTTGTAATAGGTAGGTACCTACTTATGTTAATATGTTGATTGATAAAAATGCTCTGAATCAAAATAAAACTATTGTAATATTTTGTAATAGGTAGGTACCTACAACAAGAAGAACATTAAAAACCTTTTCTCAAACTTGCTACGGAATGTTGATGTTACTTACTTTAAATTAAACCCGGAAATACTATGTATCCGGTGGCATATGTTAAGATGATATGTAAAGAGATTTCATGTATTTATTTCACACCTAGGACTGCAAACAAACTGTCTTTTGTTTTGAAACGTCAAATTGTGACACTATGTCTTGACATTCAGCCATAGAAAAAAAAAATAACCTAAGAACTAATGTCTATATCACCAGGTAAAAGGATACCTCAAACAGATAGAAAAAAAAAATTAGGCGCGAATGTTTTTTTTAAATGTTGTACGATACTGTACTATTGGTTTATTTACAAATCAAATAGTATGGTTCGGCGAAATCAGTTCGTTTTATTTCATGGCAAGTTTGAGAAAAGCACTATACAAATCTCGGCGAGAAACAGGGTTACAGGCCGCGTATTCCTATCTGGCCTCAGTTCCTTCGGTCAGATATATCTACTTGGCCTGTAACCCTTTGTTTCTCGTCCTCTATAGTAATGTACTATTGTTTGAATACCTACACTTATTATAATTAACATTATTAAAAAGATGTAAGATAATAAATAGATACCTACAATACAAATGTTTTGTTACTATAATGCTTTTAAGTACCTACGTATATTATTTTAATATGTGTCTTAAAATTTTATATTTTTTTAACACTTGCTCGTAAAGTAAGTACCTATTATTGAACAGATTTTAGGCTCATAATCCTAGATATAAAACACGCGTGCTTTATCATTAGGTTATATCTCTGATATTATCTTCGTATAAATTATTAACTCCGAAAATATTGACTTTAGAAAAAAAAACTTTCTTTTAAGACCCTTATTCTTTTTACAATATAAATAAAAAAATCATCCCTACTTCACCAGTTGGTCCCAGCAGGTCCACGAAATTTTTTTTTTTTAGTTTATATTGTACACTTTGTTGGCATGATTTAATATACCTGTACCAGATTGCAGATTTCTAGTATTAACGGCCACTGAGCTATGCTGCGGACAGACGGACAGACGGACATGGCGAAACTATAAGGGTTCCGTAGCCAAAATGGCAAAAACGGAACCCTTATAGTTTCGCCATGTCCGTCTGTCCGTCTGTCGTACGTCATACGTAAATAAGTTAAAAGTAACATTTAGAAATATTATCGTTAACTACCTAAGTACTGTCGACAATGTCGACATTAACACTTTCATTGCGGACAACTTGGACAAGTGCTACGCGGTACGCGCTACGCTCGTAGCCGATCCCATGATTTTTCCGCTCTAGCGAAAATGGACCTCCCACAGAGAACTCCCCGCGCTCAAAGTGTTAAAACAAAGTTCTATTCCATCGCATATGTATTTTTAATATACTATAAGGAATGAAAATTAAAATAAAAGTGGGTGTCATGTAACTAGTGCGAATAAAATTTCCCATCTCCTACCACTAAAACATTTTGGTGGTAGCATTTGGGGAATACCACCAATTAGTTTAGTGGTAACAGCTGGGAATTTTTATTTTTACAAATTATTAATGGAATAAAATCTCAGATTGTTACCACTGGTGACAATCTGGGTCGCGTTTTATAAAGTTACAAGTTACAATTTTGCTCTTTGCCTCTCTTTCTAGCCAATATGTGCGTGCGTTAGAGAGGCAAACACCGAAATTGTAAAATGTACCTTTATAAAAAAACGCGACCCAGGTGGTAACCGGTGTCAGTATCCCGGTCCAACAAACTCTTGGCCGGTTCATATTTTAAATGTCAATGGAAATAAACTCCATAAAGTCTTTAGAATGGCCTCACGCGTTAAGAAAAATAATTACATTTTCGCTAGAAGAAAATCACTAAGTTAATTTTATTTGGTTTTGTACTCGGGAGCTCGAGTTCTTTTGATCTTATTTCGAGAAAACATCAAAAAAGCGTTTAGTTTTATTTGCAATGGAATAAAATAAATAGAGGAAGTTCTTAAGGCAATACATGTGAAACATTTCATGGATCCTTGAGGGAAATTGTCCATAATGCTCAGTCAGATCGTTATACTTACAGGAATCATTACCTCATTAAAAAAGCTACTGCATTAAATGTTTATTTTTAGTACAGATGGTGCCTTTTTTAGGGTCTAGTGCGAGAAGTGAGTCATTTTACGTCAGGTTCAAAACTCCGGGGGAACATCTGTATTAAAAAACGTCGTACGAGACACGTGCAAAAACGAAATTCGTAACTCATGTCGATTTAAAACACTCCCTATCAGTCGTGTTTTAAAACATCGCCACTCGTTTCGAATTTCATGTTTTTTGCACTTGTGTCGTAATGTACTATTTTACTACATTCGCTTGTCATCGCAGGAAAATAACCAACTAAAAATTTAAAATACAATCACTCATTATTAATTTAAAGTTAAGTAAAATAACTAAAATAAGTAAAAGTTTAGACCACTTTCTCACCAGGGTCCCCCCTTTTTTATGACCGTGCATAACTTTATACCTTGAAATTATAAATTTAGAAAAATATGTCACTCTAAGGATGGAATAATGAGATAATTTATTGACACTCATCGATTTTAATGCTAAATTGTGTTTTTTTTAGATTAAGCTATAACTGTTTTATAAAACAGTACAATAAAAAATGTTCAACAAAAAATTAACACGACTGAAAAAACAACGGGTAAATCATAAAATAATGTCTTCGTTATATTAAATAACACTTTCTATTATTATTATTGAAACGTTATTAATTTGAGTACCTATCTAATTATGTAAATTAATTAATTAGTATTATATTTACTTGCATCTATTTCAAATGTACCTAATGTAATGTATTTAGGTCAACTGTGTTAATTGAAATACGTTCTGAGTTAGTATCGGTTTCTAATGTAGGTATTGGTAAGGTAGAAGTAGTAGCCCTAGACAGTGCACTAGTATTCGGCATGAGTACCTACTGCATGTCAAAGTTATAAAAGTTAAATTTGAACAACTAAGATTACACTTTGACATAAAGAGCCCATGTACCAGTGTAGCATCACAGACAGATAGTTACTCTAATCTTAACTGCTTCCTGAAAATGGCCAACTAACCCACTTAAGTTAGTTAAAGATTTAAAGTGAAAACAGTATTTACATTAGCAACACATATGAATCATACTCAATGCATAACTTTCGCTGATGGATGCTAGATATGCTAATTGCCACCTTAGTTTCATCCTAATAGTTACCTTTAGGTATATAAATATGTAGTAGATATTAGATAGTGTAGTCTTCAGATCATCACTCGCAACTAGTAGAATATATCGAACGATTATTGAAAGCGGCCGATACCTATTACTACGCAAATCTTTACGATACATCAATTTTTGTATTCGGAATGTAATAATCTGCACTCACCTGTCGAGGTTTACTCTGGGAAGTCAGTAAACATTAAAAACGCAAGAGCCACTATAATTTCACGATCGCGTCGCGACACTCCTTTTTACGCACTTTTTTCATTTTTTCAAAAAGATCCGTCCATAGACCTTACTTTGCAAATCAACATGTTATTTCTTTCTTATAGACAGAAATAGTGTAGTGAGATTTGACGCGAGCCGGCCGCGGGCGGGCTTGAGCGCGCGAACCCCAGTTATTTTTAGCCGCGTTCATGCATCGATGCTGAAATTAGATTGTAAATAAAAATTTTGGGTTACAGGAGTCGTAGTCCTCATTTCCTTCCATCTAGTTAAAATTCTTACTAAAGTTCTTTATTTATTTTATGGATAAGCTAATAAATATAGTTAAATGTCTTTTTCTTGGGCCCCGGAGTTGGCTATAGATATAATCTTAGTTTGTATGATGTAGGCCACGGTCAAGATCTAACGATATTTTTATTTTACGTCTTGGTGCTTTAATAATTTTGATACCTAATTTCTAATAATTAAGTAGTACCTACCTGTTTTGAACTGAATAAATTTACCTAAAACATTTTTTTAACATTATTAATATCAAGGACTGTGCCTTGAATTAAAAAGTTCTAAGTTAGTAAAAGTCATGTTCAAACATTGTGGAAAACAATAATTCAAACATTTGGCTTACACTTTCCATAGATGTAGATACATTCGATACACAATAAAACAAATATTTACTGGTTCTAAAACGGATTTAAGAACACATTTGACTACGTAAATACTGGATTAATGACTTACTTAAAACTTCAAAATGGAGAGCGGTGGTTTGTTTTAAACTTTTCAGTAAAATTTTCTTGTTAATATAAGTAGAAGACACAATATTTTCAGGTTATTATGTTCGTTGCACATAGTGGTATTGAACAACAACGCGTGCGATTCGGATAACGAAGCGAGCAGTACTGACGTCGTCGTGTCGACTTTCACTAGGGGATGGCTACAACTACCCTTGCCCTGGCGGCGGCCGAGCGCCCTCCACCCTCGCAGTGACGTCACCCACGCCGCGTCACGACCTACGATGCCGGCAACGCTAACACCCAGCGTACTCGCCAGCTATCTACCACACGCTAACTACATAACTACGTCCGCGACGTCATTTGCAAAAAACTTTTTCAGGTATTTTGTGGAACAACTGGTTTAATTAAATGTTTTTTAAATTGTGTGATTTAAGTATTAATACTACAGTATATATAATTAAATATTATAATATATGTTATACATGTCAAAGAAAAAATATCGAAGTTTAACAACGGACAAGGTGGGATTTGAACCCTCGTCCTCAGCTGTCGCGGCTGAAGCCTAAACCACTCGGCCACTCCAGACATCGGTCGAATTTCTCGGGTATATGCTATCTGTTATAAGGCTAGGCGCCCTTTACCATCCTCTAAGGGGCAAGTTTTTCAGATAATTAATATTTCATGCGGGTGATAATTCCGCCATTTTTAAGCGAGGGTAGCTACGTTTTCAACAAATTAAGGTGTTCTGATTATATTTTATAGATTTTCATCTCCTACTCGGATGGGTACTACTGACTATAAACTACTTTTGGTACTGTTTCATCATCATCATCATCATCAGCCAATTGACATTCACTGCTCTATGTCCAGCAGAGCCTCCTCCCCCAAAGATTGCCACAATGACCGGTCCTGCGCCACCACAGTTCCACAAAGATCGGCGTGGGAAGGCCCCCCACAAGATGGAGCGACGACCTGGTAAAGGTTGCGGGTGTCCAATGGATGCGGACAGCTCACGACCGATCTTTGGTACTGTTTGTGACCTGTAAATTGAATGTTTATTTAATACCAAGGCAAGTCAAATTTTAAGTTTTACTTCAGTTAAATAGTTCGATTCCAAATGAAAACAAAACTTCACGCTACTCTTTTGTGTTACGAATTTACCCATATAGTATGACTCACTTTCGTAACACTATAGAAACGATCGTGATTTTGTTTTCATTAAACCCTTAATTACGTGTAATCATTTTTAAAACGACCTTAATGTAAATACTTATTTAGTTACCTATCGATTTAGTTACCTACTGTAAAAATTTGCTGAGGAGGCTGTTCAAAGACTTATTACTTTAGAGCAAACATCATAATTATTGTATTCTGTTAGTTGACGGCGCACTGTGCCGTGCCAATTTACTATAGGAATGAGCATGAACTTTCAATCCTGAAGGGTTTATTAAAAGTTGTCCCTTGTTACTTACCTACTGGCTGGCTGGCTTGGCAATATTTTTATCCACGAACAAATCTGCCATAAAATAAAATAAAATAAATAAAACAAATTCCGTAGACCACGAAAAATTATATGTAAAGTAACAGTAATATTTTTATTACATTGGACCTAGCATTTTATACATTTTAGCATTTTATACATTATCTACTGAAAAGTGAAATACAAGAGAAATATCTGTCACTTTATTCGTTTACCCATGTTGCGAAGTCAGTCGATGGTAAACTGTCTGCCGCTTTTCATAAGCCATATATTATATGTACCTACTTACAATGAGCAGGCGCGTGAGCAGTTAACTATATCAACGGCCTAATTTATTTTACTACTCGAACTATCTAATGAATCTAATCTGTCAATTGCGTGACTGACAGGGGTATTTAAAACACCATAATTTGAGTTGTGGTTCCAAAGTCTACTTGTCTATACTGTGCATTGTGTACAGTCGCCATCAGATATATAGTAGCGGTCGAGGTCCCCAAATAAATCGGAGCAACGTACAATTTCAATAAATTCGTTACGTGAGAAAAGGGCAATAATTAGAGGCATGTAATTCGTCACAAATTTAGGAGCAACCACTTTTCAATTAATTCGTAACGTATAATTAGGCAAACATATCGGAACACAGATATAATCAGAAATATCTGAGCAGTCAGGGTGGTCGTAAATATCTCAACATTTATGGAAAATATACCTTAGTGTCATATACACATCGCTTTAAATTCTTTATGGTCAGCCACAAGTCTTGAATAGGTTGTCAATAACTTGAATTTAGAACACAGTGGTTTGTTGTGACGTTCTTCGAAAAGAGTAGACATTTGTCATCGTGACAAATATATTTCTGTCTCTTTCACAAATTGGACAGATATTATGCCTAAATAATTAAAATGAGTTATCTAGTTAACCGCTGTTTTGACGTATTGCCAAAATTGGCAAAGGAACAAGGAGCAAAGCTAAATTTCGTGAGAAGATGTCGGGTACTCGGCGGTGGCGCAATAAATAGTTCGAGTAACAATTATATTGAAGTAGGTATTATTTATTAATCAGCGATTACAATGGGATTTGAAAGTACTGTTACTACTGTTGACACAACAGTGTATAAGTCAATCTAGAATATATTCATAGTCATACAGGGTGGCCATGGCCAAATAAGATATTTACACTTTATTTTTGAAATTTTATTCTATACATAACACAAAAAATATAAAGTATCACTGGTTAAATAAAATTATTTTGGGTCGGCAATTACACATGGAAAATAATCAGACAAATATCCACCTCCAGTAGCATCGCAGATGCCAACCCTTTTCATCGCATTTTTCATCACTTTTTCACACATTTCCGGCGTTATTTCAGTGATCGTGGTTCGAGTATTTTGTTTTAATTGCTAAAGGTTCGTTGGCTAATTAAAAAAGACAAATCCTTATAAATAACCCCACAGAAAAAAAATCAGGAGCTGTCAAATCAGGCGATCTTGAGGGCCGGTTAATGTCACCTTTTTATTACACTTGCTGTCTAAGCGCGCCATTGCTTGTATGCATAGCGGGAGTAATAGAAAAGTAAAATTCCCTAGGGAGTAATAGAAATATCAGTACGTCATTTAATAATATTTTGTCTTAAAACTTATTTTTTTGAAAGAGAAATTCTGAAACTATAAGACATACTAAGTAGTATTTGTTTTTAGTGACCATAATTAATTTATATCATCGATTTTGATAAAAAAAAACTGCATTTATACATTAGAAAAAACGTGTTGAATATGTGAAAACAATATATTTTATTAATTTTAGACATCATGCTTGTTAGGGGATATGGTTCCTAAAATCAAATACTACTATTTATTGCTTAAGACCTGCACAATGGATATCCGAATAGAAATAGTGCAGATAAGTTTATTTTTTCAAAACAACCGGATTCGATTCCCCTTCTGGGTAGTTTTTTTTTGAAATATATTAATGCAGTTTTTCTGTTTATTGAAATCGATGACATGGTTCGTAAGAACATATTTTCGTATATCCGATAGTTTCAGACATTCCCATACTGACTGATTTTAATGAGCCACCTGTATTTTAGTAAAGCAACAATAGCATACACATAAATATATAATATCACATATGTATAATATCACTGTTACTGATGTCAAGCCTCCGCAGGCTACGTCTACCGCTTACTATCGGACGGTCCGTGTGCTTGTTTGCCACCAATATACAATTATCACTAATAATAGGTACACGTGCGAAAAGGAAATTCGTAACTCGTGTAGATTTAAAGCACTCCCTTCGGTCGTGCTTTAATTTATATCCACTCGTTCCACTCCACTTAATTTTTTTCGCACTTGTATCGTAATTTACTATTTTACTTTCGGAAAGCCGTTACAATTGTCACAAGGTTTATAACGTTTTTCGTAAATTCTGGATATGAGTTTCTACTACAGTTGATTGCTAAAAGTTCTTGCAATATATTTGAAACACAAACGACCACACGGCCCGTCTGATGATAAGTGGTAACCGAAGCCCGTGGACACCTGCAATGGGAGAAACAGTCAATTTACAATTCTCGGACTTGTCACCGTGGTAAAATAGGATCCGCAAATGACTTTTAGGTATTCTGTTCACCCTTTATACTTTTTTAGTTCCGTTCAAATAAATCATTTCCTAGCTTTACGATTTTATTTACTTATCCCATATTAATATGATTACATCAATAAAAAATCAAAATTGAATTAATGCATTTTTCGATAATGATATTAATGATTTTATCTAGGAAACTCATTTACTCACCCACAACAGTGCCGTCAAAATCATCTTTGACATTGACAACTTAAAGTAATAGTAGTGACAACATAGTAACAAATTAAAATAAACTATGTGACGCAGACTTAAGGTGTATTTCCTATAAATGTTCCGATCTTTATGATCATCCTGGCTGCTTCGATATCTTTGAGTCATGTTCGTTCCGATATCTTTACCTACTTGTACGTTACGAATTTATTGAAAAGTGACTGCCCCTAAATTTATGACCAATTACACGCTCCCAAATCATTGCCATTTTCTCACGTAACGAATTTATTGAAATTTTACGTTGCTCCGATTTATTTGGGGACCTCGACCGCTACCATATATCTGATGGCGACTGTACATACTGTGCTGTGGTAGAAAAAGTATTGTGTGGAACGGTACATAACTAGGTTTTAAAATTCTGGGGTCTGTTATTACAAAACTCGACTACGTCTCGTTTTGTAACTTCGAATTTATAAGAACCCTTATTATGTTCCTGTTACACAAACTACTATTCTATCCATAATATTCGAGTTGTGGTGCGTGTATTTAGTGGGTCATGTGTTGCATTGTGTCTTTGTTTCGTGGTTAACATACGTATATAAATTGCAGAATTGTAGTTACACTAGCTAAATTACATAAACATATAGATTCTGGCACCCTGGTCACAGCGGCTGTCGTGCGAGGTTGCCGCCGCCCTGCAGAAGTTTGGGCGGGCGTGCCGCGTGGGCGGAGCGGAGACCATCGGAATCAGATTACTTAGTCTAAATCAATCTGCGTAACAAATATATTATATAAAAACGTACTACATTAAACGTAACGTTACGGTTAACTATGCTCAGCAGCGAGAGAGTTATGGCTAAGACGATGATGACTTCGTTACAGTAGGCACAAGTAAATTTAATAAAATTGTTGAGTGGAAACCGTCCTGTTTTTATAATTTCCACGAGGGATGTGTTTAAGCCTCTAGGAAGCCATTTCAAGCAGCGTATGTGAACTTGTTAAAATCTATATTTGGGTTTCCCAATTCCTCTGAAGCCTTAGGAAGCGGAAAACGTGACGCGTAAAATCGAATGTTTTTGTCAAATCGGCAGCAGTCTTCTAAGCAATTTCACGTAATCATTAATCACGTCCATAGTAACATTTCTTAACGTTAATCTTTTATCCATCGTGCATTTTTCATCGAGAGTGCCCGTGTCGTCAATACAAAATTGCATCACGCAGATCAGAACGTGCACTTATATGGGGCAAATGTTTACGAATATAATAACCAAATTAAACCTGTCTTATTTATCAGACTCCGGCGAGGTAAGCTTTTACTTATAACATGGTTGTCCTTTAATCCGACATTTAGTAGATAAATTACCCAGATTCGGATTTTTCGGAACTAGAGAATCGTTTTAAAATAAATATAATTACTTTTATTATTAGTCATTACATGTAAAAAAAAACTGTTCCAATGCGTCGCGACCCACATAACCCCATACATGCGCTGTTAAGTATTATTTATAGCACTAAGAAATAAACATATATTATTATATTTACCATTACCAACCTACTAAAAAATTTTTTTGATTTTTTAGACAATCATTCATTTATAGCACTTAAAGTCGTCGAATATTTTCTGCATTAAGTACTTAATATATAAGGCCCTAATTTATTAGATGCAGATATTTTTACAGCTGATAGTACTCGGTCTCTGGAGTATATTAAACCGTGAAACATTATAGCTTTTACGATGTTTTTTTGGAAAAAACGGAAAAACAAATTTCCTACGTAAAAACACCCTGTTTATGTGATTATTAAATGAAAACTCATTGAACAGATTCTAGTACCTCTTTTACGCACCACTTACCTAACTGGAACTGGCCACTTCTCGTCGATAAATTAAAAACTTTTTTTTTAATTAATTTTGTACAAATTGTAAACTAAAACTAAAAAAACTAAGTAAAACTATCTAAATACACACATATATATATAAATACCTATAAAAAGCAAACCCCCTCCAATAAGTCCGCCTGCGGCATGGAACCCATTATGCTGGCGGCATTCCCTCTCTGTATCGCCAAGGCGATACGTTGAGAGAAATACGCGCCAGCACGTTTCTCTCCCGTGCTCTCGATCAGCCGCGTCGACAGGGCCTTTACGAAAGCCTTCATGTCCGCAGACCACGGGCCCAGCGTCTCCACTGCGAGCGCCGCAAACTCGTAGTCCTTGACTAAGGACGAGTATTTATGGCGCTTGAGTACCTGGGCCTGGTCCGCGGCAGCGCCGGCCTGTGTTCGGGTTACTTGGATGTGGGACTGTGCGAAAGTGCTTGGGTCCAAAACGGTGCCGATCTGTCTCGATGGGAGGGCTCTTAGCCAAAGGCCCGATTCTGGGGCAGAGACCGCATGGAGACGGGCACGCTCTGAGTCGTCCGGACTTTCCTCGAGAAGCTCGGTATAAACGATTTTTAATATTTTTTTTTTTTAATTATTAAAGACTTAATCGTCAATGTCATGTTATTTTCCGTTGGATTGTGTCGTTTGATGACATGACAGTGTTATTGTGACATGTGATATTGCACACATGATGATTTTTTTAGACGAAATTATAATTGATTTTTTTGTTAGGAAAATGAAATCAAAAAAATTACATGAAAAGATTTCTTACTTTATATTTAAAGTTAATTATTTTAATGTAAAGTATCATGTGTTAAAATATCTGCAACTAATAAATTAGGACCTTATAGTTATTTGAATAGTTATTTGACTACTTTGGCTGTTACAAAGTATTTGACGCTGACTGTACCTACCTAAATTCTTGGCTTCAGTCGCTTCTATGTATGTATACAGTTGATCACTTATTTATACATTCCAAGAATGAACTTTGGCACTGGAAAATGTTCCTCCATTAGTAAACGCGTCCTCTTTTAAAAGGTCATGCTGGATGCCAAAGGTGAAACATTTGGCTACATTTCATCTGTTCAATTGCTATATTTGTCAAATTATTAGATGAAATTATCTTTTACGATCTTGAGAAGATATAATGGGTACGCTGCGTATTTTAGCCATTTATAATTTTAAATAATATATTATATTCCTATATCATTGCCATTGTCAATATTCTATGATTAGTTATAGATGATGAATAAAATTCTCCGTACCTTTTCATTCTAGATTTATTTTGTAAATATGAATATTTTGCTACCTATATTACAAGACTTAAATAGTGAACTATCATATTGCTATATGCAGTGGCAAAGGAAACTATTTAAACATCCTCTTAGTCCTGTTACCCCATTCGGCTGAACTTTACGTGGGGTTGTTCGCAGCGACCCCGGCGTCGCAGGCCGCAGTCGACGGCGCTGCGATGCCAGCGGCGCTGTATGTTTACCATTATGGGTGTTATGGGGCCCTGGTAGCGGCGTAGTCAGTTGTTTCGTCACGCCATTGTCGAGGGTAGAGCTACGGACTTTTGCTACGAGTTCCCGTGCTACGCGTGTAGGCTACATGCCACGCGGGTACTCACCAAGGATGGGGTATCTTAGTAGGTATAGGTAGGTACCCGCGTTTAGTAGGTCTAGCTTATAAACTAGGAACCCTAAAATGCCTAAGTAATACTTAAGTAGGTGGTTCGTAATTAAATATGCAATTATTATAACAAACAATGATGTACTTCACATCCTTTAATTGAACTACACTGCACCAAAAATGCTGGAAATCGTACGATCTCTGGAATAGTGGATTGAAATAGGCTGACTACGTATGATGGCATCATACATAGACAGCCTATTTCAGTCACTACTGGACAAAGGCCTTTCCCATTACCTATGCTTTTTATATGAGATTATAGAATTTACTCACTCAAGTTAGATAATAAATTTTATTTAATTTTTGAATGAAATCATTGCTCGGGTTCAAAGCCTAGATGATGGTATGAGTGTTATCTTTATAAATTATAATATGTATCCATATTAGAACAACTGAACACTGACACATTGACAAATTCAGACCTACAGTGGATTTCAAAATTGCATGAACAGTATGAATGAATTCATTCATAAAATGTCCATGCAATTCTGAACGCAACTGTACCTATGCAAATGTTTATAAGCTTATATCATCTTAGGGTAATTTTATCTGTCATTCGTTACCTCTACTTATATTTTATATATCCGTCTATATTGCGCCACAATTTTTATCCTTTTAATATGCAAAAGTAGCTATCTACTCGTATAGCACAAGTTATTTGCAGTAAATCTAACGGTGACATTATTTTCACCGTCAGATAGTCGTTTAGGTGGGTACACCACGTTTATGACGCGAGTTTCCTGCCACTTCCTACCTTACACAGTAAGTGCTCATATCCTCAGCGAGCAAAAATAATCCTATAACGGCTATAACCATCTGATCTCACAAAAATTACTTCGCCACGTACATTTTGGATTTGAAGAAACTATGATTACTATAATTTTATTATTATGTTTACAATTATAAGGTACTACGAGTGTTACTTAGCTAATACGCCTAGACGTAACGTGGGTGTAATTTATTTATTTTTATTTTAATACCTGCTATGTGTTACTGAACCGATTCAATAAATTAAAGTCGCGTTCCTATCTGATCAATGTTTTCCCCTAGTGACGTCATACGGCGCGGCACTCATATTGATTTTTCACCCTACATTTATCTTCTGCGGTCCTGGTACGCGTGGTGGACGGGAAAAGCGCGCGTCTGCGGGAAACTCGATACGAGTTCTGAAAGAAAACCTCTGCACCGGCATGATATAATTAGTTAGTTTGTAATAGTTGCTCAGCATTGTAAGGCCCATTTACTGCAAAACTTTAAAAATAACACAAAATAAAGAAATATTTCTTAAATCAAACTGTAAAACGTTGAATGTTAGATGATTGACTTTATTAATTTATTATCCATAACGAAATTAAGGAACATATTTTGAACATTGTATACAGGGTGATCCATGTGAACCATGAGATCGATTTTAGTAAAAAGAAAAACTGCATTACACTTACAAAAATCCTTGTACTCGGGCCAGGCATCGAATCTGCACCTTTTTAGAAACAACATTTTGTAATTTTCATTTGGATATCGGTTATGTAGCTCTTAAATAGTAAATTTTACTAAAAAACATGTAATCTAAAACTGATAAATTGCATGGTTTTTAAACAATGAAGTTTTATTTTTCAATACTTCTGTGCCGCCGCCGCGTGCCAGCCCTTTGATTTTGTATGGGAAAGTTACAAACTATGAGAGATATCGAAACTGTTCTTAGGAACCATGGCTTCGTTTTTAGATTTAATAATAATGGCAATACAAAATTGGGAAATTACATACTATGAGAGATATTTAAATCTGTTCTTAGGAATCATGCCATTATTATTAAATCTTAAAACGAAGCAGGCACGGAAAGAACATGTCTAGCTAATTCAAATTACAGAAGGAAAAACCACCTTATTTTTAACAGAATAACAGTGTCAATTTGCCCTGATTTTTTCAGGCACTGGACATGTTTTTCCGTGGGCCCTTCAAATACTAACTACAAATGCAAAAATGTTTCGAAAGTGACTTACCTATAATCTATTTATATTTATACCTCCAAAGGCGCTTAGATGTATTTTAAACATAATATTAATATGGTTGGTGCCTAGGTCTTTAATATGTTCGTTTTATATTGTTTTTGTAGGTACAGCTATGTTTCGAGGTTTTTGAAATGGGTGTAGCACTGATTTAATTTATTTTAATTACGTATTTCCTTAATATTTTTGTAAATCTCTTTGGCCAATTTGCAGTAATGTGCAGAACAGCCACAAAATGCAAAAAGTGACGAAGTCAGAATGTGACAAACTCAGAAAGTGATTAAGTACGAATGTGACAAATTTAGAAAATGTCGTACTCCGAAGGTGACGCTCTCAGAAAGTGGCGTACTCAGAAAGTGACATTTTCCGAACATGACCTATCCCGAAAGTGCCTCTTAAGAAAATGACCTATACTCCGCCTAATATGCTTGCATATTTTTTTGAACCAGGATAAAAATAAATTAAACCCCGTCTTGTAATCCTATACTTTAAGGTAAAAATATATGTACATGTGTTTATATCATTCCGTATACCGTACCCTATCGTTCTGCGTTGTTCCTAGTACTTAGACATCTAACACATTCTACGTAAATTTTCTGTGTGACCCAATGGTTGACTGGCCAGTGCCCTTAAGGATAGAAACCGACATTTGTAGACCACTTTGTCGGCCTGACTAAAATGTATACCTGTACCAAATTGCAAATTTCTAGTTAGTACTAACGGTCACTGAGCTAAGCTGCGAACTACGAAGAGACAGATGGATATGGTAAAACTTTAAGGGATCAAATAAATCTAGATATTACTACCATACTACGGAACCCTAAATATTCCTAGCACGTGGCCTGAAATTCCTTGCTGTTAAAAAGAGGAATGCAGATTATATTATAGTTTTTTAATTCGATATTTTCCTATAGGGATTTTATTGTTACTTCACTATGTTTAAGACTTCCCCGTTCTTTGTCAATTAAGCTTATTTTGTCCGCCTACGGAGAGCGTCGGCTGCCCCTCACTGTTTTCCGAGTTAATCTGTCCGCTACCGGCCGTGCAGTTTGGTCGCCTGGTTAGACCCCTCTATATTATCCAATATTATTCGGGCACGTTAATCGAAATGGAAAATAATAAAATAATAATTGTACTTTCCGTATGTTTAACGTACGTTTTGGCTTATAACTATAATTTGAATAGTTACGACCCGAACTTTCCGAATAACAATTTTTGCAATGATTTGTCTCCACATTATGGACCAAATATAAGTTTGGATCTGATTTCCGGCGTTTGGTATGCAGTCGAAAAAATACCTCACAATAGAGGCGAATACAAAATAGACTACACTAGGGAGTGTTTCTACATCGATATAAAGGTGGATCCTTATCAGGTCAGTATAAAATCAATCAATCATTTCTGAAGTAATTTTAGTGTCTTATAAAATAGGTATGTAATGCAGTTAACTAACCCAAATTAACAATCTAACTATATTTTCTAAACAACTGTGCCCTTGATTGTGCCAGGTTTTTATCTGCCGTCATTGCTGTCACGTTCTAAGTTAAGTAATTAAGTGCGAAAGTGATAATAGGCTCGATAAACGGTAAATAAAGGACCATGCAATACTTACATCAAATAAGTTAACGTAAAAAATCAAATTGTTGCTACTACCTTAAACGGCCGACTGTATTGTAACTATTATAAGACTGTACTTTAGTGATTTCATGTAGTACTCGTCAAGACGATCCCATCGAACCCAAACTGGATAGGGTTACGTCGTTTAGCTCCCAAGTTGTTGTTGCATCTTCCGACTACAACATCAGACACACCCTAATAATATCACTATGGGTATGGCATTGGCATCCGACTCACATATGCAAACAATTAAACTATAGCTCCATAAGTGAGCACATAACGATATAAGTCGATCTTCCTCAAACCTTCACCTGATGATGATTAAATACCTAATTAACTTACACAGTGTGTAACCAAACAGCGATAATCTGGTTGAGGGCACATTTTGCTTCGTATTTTGATGAGGAATAAAAACCGGCCAAGAGTATGTCGGGCCATGCTCGAAAAATCAAAATCTAAATATTTTATTAGGTATCAAAATCTGTTTACATGCAGGTATTTTGTGGCCGGCACCATGCTTAGTGTTGGGTTCTGTAGCTATTCAAAAACGGCTGGGCCGATTGTGTTCAAAATAGTTTTATTTTAAAGTATGCTATAAGCCCCACTATTCATGATATTTTTCTTGTTTTTTGGACCTACGGATCAAAAGTTAATTATTTCTCTCCGTAAATATTAATTATAGTAAAAACTTTCCTCTGGGCTCTGGGATTATTTAAAGACCTATTCAACGATATCCCACATATATGATTACAGAAAATTAAAAAAAATATCCCCACCTCAGTACTAGGGCAAACACTAAAATTTACTTCTACCACTTTGTCGGCTTTATTAATATGTATACCTGTAACAAATTGCAAATTTCTAGTACTAACGGCCACTGAGCTATGTTGCGGACTGACAGATGGACCATGCGAAACAAGGGTTGATAGTTTAGCTACAGAAAATGAGATTCATTTTGATGAATAACCACTGTTTTTTGATACTAGGTACATGTAAATATCATCAAAATAAAATAATTCCGTAACTACACATATTAATTAATAGGAAAAAATCAAGTTTATTTTTAAATACTTTATTGAAATTGCTTACACTCATCATCATCACTCATTTTACCACTTAGGAAATGTTTCGCGCGAAAAATATCTATTCAGCTTAGAAATATATATTTATATTAGAAATCTCAATATCAGTTTTGATAAGCATGCTTTATTATACTTAATAAAAAAGTTTCGGTTCTAAGTATGGAGAATGGGGAACCCCGAAAATGTATATTTGTTTCATTTTTATGTGAAAATCTCAATGCGGTTCACAATATACATCTACATAGTCAACTTTATAGTCCTTATCTTATTACAAGGACTATTAGTTTTCATAGTTTCGGGAAAACGTGACAGTGATGTGACATACAGACGGGCATGACGAATCCATAGAGGTTCCGATTTTTACCCTGCGGCTACGGTACCCTAAAAAGGAGTTTATATTCTGACCAACCAGCATGTCAGTGAAAAAAGCAGCAAATAAAAATAAATAGGCTGCCCATACCATAGGTAACTTTAATTTGCTAGTTACAAGCTGGTTGCCCAGAGTATAGGTACTAATTAAAACTGTTCCATGTGAGATCGGTTAATCAGAATATGAGTGGTCAGACTAACCTAATTAGCAGGGTCAGGATATGCAGTTCAAAGTTCGACCCTGATTACGGTGTCATACACGGCCGTGGGCGGCCTTAGGCGTTCATTACGAGGCCAGCATAATGTGATATTTTACATTGACTAGGTACTTGTTGCAATTTAGGAAAGTTGTTATTTGGCTTATACCTAAAGTATACTTTGCGTATAAGTAGAGTGTGACGATATTATTATGTGCATACTGTGCTCATATCGATCATATGTCACATCGCTGTATCTCCAGAGGCAGAGGCTTTAGATGTAATATTGATTATTTTATTACATGATCTTAAAAGTGACGTGACGGCCAAAAAATAAGACCTATCCTGTTGCCCGTGAGGCGTTGGGACTAAGCCACTGAGAGGATTTTGAATGTTTTAGGTGCGTCGTTTTGTTTATATAGGTACTTATATACTAGATGCTACTATAACTGTTTATACTGCTACTTTTGAAACTTGAACTTACATATTTAAACAATCTCCAAGGGTCTTATTATGCTTCCTGTAACCTCACTGGCAACGGGAATGCACTTCTTTTTTCCTGTGTCTGTGTAATATATATCTATGTTTTGTTCTAAGAATGCCTAACGCTTGCCGGTGCGAATTATTATTCACATAGATAGTTGCCTAAGATACTCATAGCTAATAAAAGCAACTGCAGATGAAAGATTTGTTTAAGTAGTGTTTTTGTCTATTGCATATATTTTTTCATTTGTAAAAACGAGTATCCTCTTTAATATACGTATTAAATCAGAGTACCAACTCTAGTAGGCAATAGTTATTTATTATACAAGGGGGCAAAGTTGTTGTTTAACTGTCGTGCCAATATTGAGACCTGAGCTAGCGAAAGATTCCAAAATTGAGCCACGAGCGTAGCGAGTGGTTCAAAAACTGGAATCTTGAGCATTGCGAAGGTCTCAAGGCACGAGAGTTGAACAAACTTTGCCGCCAAGTGTAATACAACTTTTTTCCCCTCACTATCGCGAGGAAATATGATTACAAATCTCATCCAAATGTAAATTAACTTGAAGAAACCATTTAAAACTCAATGTCGAAACGTATCGTAGAATAGAGCTACTTCTGGAAATTAAATATAGCCAATGGCTTACAAAGTCACCCATGAGAACGACCAATTTAACATGTGAGCTCCGATTGCGCATGTTTACTACGGTCACACAGATCCACTTATACTAGGCAGTAGGGGGCTATAGGAATTAGAGCAATGTCAAATTACTTTATTCACAAGAGTGTAAAAAGCGTTTTTACCCGCTCGTAT